>JBBPOM010000086.1:27023-53421 GCA_038091455.1 Leccinum uliginosum
ACCGTAATCAATCCTCAAGTTTGATCTGTGCGACGTGCAGCATTGGAGGGAACAAGTCGGCTATGACCTGTTCCCTGTCCTTCGTCTCCTTCTCCCTCAGGCACGTTTCCAGTATTTGTATGGGTAGACGGGAACGTAAGAATCCGCATAGAAAGACCGAGAGCGCGCGATGTATGGTCTGAAGGAGAAGAACCTCGCCAAGACCTACATCAAGCTCATCCCCCTCGGATCAAAAGACCCGGATGCGATCAGACTCCTCAACTGGAAGAGGCCCTCTGGGAAATACGTCCGTCACGGTGGCTCCATGGATTGGTATTAGTTTTGTCTGAGGTTCGGTTTCTAGGCAGGATCCGGCGACTTTTCGAACGTGCTTTACGAGGTCGTAAACAAGCGCTCTTCGGTGGTCGAGGGATCGTTGTCCGTCGACGACCTGAACAGCATTCTTGACGAGTTGTCTCAGAACATGGGTAAACAGTACGTCGCGCCCCCTCTGTAAATTGTACGTGGCGTTGACGTTCGAACGCAGAGATATCCAGTCCAAAATCCTTCAACGCGTCTACAATCGAAGCACCCCCGAAGAGCAAAAGTGGATCGTGCGCATCGTACTTAAAGGTAATGAATTCCTTTTCCTCAATGACATCTGTAAAACGACAGCGTGGCTCCAGACATGGTGATATCCGTAAAGGAGACGACCGTCTTGTCCGTTTTTCACCCAGACGCTGAAGACTTGTTCAATACATGTTCGGATCTGAAGAAGGTGGCATGGGAACTGTCAGATCCAACACGCAGACTCAAAGCCGAGGTACATTCAATTGACAGCAGAACCTCCCGAGAGCTGAGGCTCATGGCAACGATAGGACAAAGCCATCCAGTTGTTCCGCTCATTCGCGCCCATGCTATGCAAGCGACCAAAATATAAGCTCGAAGAGTCTGTCAAGGATATGGAGGGTCGCGTGTTTATCATCGAAGAAAAACTGGACGGGGAACGGATGCAACTGCACAAGCGCGGTAAAGAGTATTTCTACTGCTCGAGGTGAGGATGAATGGTTGTGTCCCGCTCGATCAGTTGTTTATGCTTGCTGTAGAAAAGGAAAAGATTACACGTACCTCTACGGGAAGGACGCAACGGGGGACGGTAGTCTAACACCCCACATCGAGGCGGCATTCGATGAACGGGTTGAAGAGTATGTTCGCGCAATATCAAGTGTATCGCGTACTTGACGAAGCTACAGGATCATTCTTGACGGTGAAATGCTGGTATGGGATCCCGTATCAGAGCGAAACTTGCCGTTCGGGACCTTGAAAACTGCTGCACGCGGTGCGGGATTGTCGTCCTCTTCGTTTATCAAGTTTTTCACACCTCACTTCCAGATAAATCAAAGGTCGAGAACAGTCCCAGACCATGTTGTAGGTGATTTGATTTCGAAATTGATGGATTGACGCATCGTCCACGTTCTAGTCAAAGTATTCGATCTGCTATATCTCAACGGCATGTCTCTCGACAAAAAGTCTCTCAAATTTCGAAAACGAAATCTACGCTCCTGCATCCAACCAATTCCTGGGCGAATCGAGTTTGTGATTGAGTTTGAAGGCAAGACTGCCAAGGACGTTAGAAAGAGGATGGACGAGGTCATGGAAGAGAGGGGGGAAGGGCTTATCCTAAAGCACGTGGACTCACAGTATACTCTTAACGGACGTAACAAGGATTGGGTCAAGGTGAAACCAGAGTACATGGTACGACCGTTGCTCTCTTTTGCTACGGTTACTTATTCTTCCTTGCGCAGGACGACTTGGGAGAAACTGTTGACGTGCTTGTTGTTGGTAAGGCATTCGTATTGATGGTGTTGAAACGTGCTGAAGAAACGTATAGCGGGAAATTACGGGACCAGGAAACGATCGGGGGGTGTATCTACTCTCATATGCGCTGTGCTCGACGATCGAAACGCAGACGACGACGAACCAAGGTTTGAAGTTTCCAGTTGGTGGGCATCGTCGAGTAACGCTGAACATCTTCCAGATATAGCTCATTCGTTCGCATCGGCACAGGCCTGACCTTCGCCGACTATATGTGGATACGCCAAAAGCCCTGGAAAGAGTGGGATCCTAAAAATCCTCCAGAATTCTTGCACACTGCAAAGCGTGGTCACGAAGACAAGGGCGACCTGTACATCGAGCCTGCAGAGTACGTCACCCATTGTATTTGCCCGTTTCATTGTCCTAACACCGTTCTTGCAGTTCGTTTATATTGAGAGTGAAGGCAGCTGAGATTACTAGCACCGGTGAGTCCAACGTCGACCCAACATTTTCTGGAGTTGATTTCTCTTCTCTCTGCAGACCTGTACCATCTCGGTCTGACCATGCGGTTCCCTCGGGCGCTGTCGATTCGAGACGACCTTGGGATTGAGGATTGCATGAGTGCTTCAGGTTGGATTGTCTCCCATATCGCGTGCAACCTATCCTAGACTCACCCGCTCTAGCTATTCTGGAAACCATGCGCACGGAACGCAAGAGGAAGATGGGGAAAGATGCAAGGTGATCGCTTTTTGATGGTGTTCCTCCCTTTATCTCATATATATATAACAGCTTCGACGATCGCAAGAAGAAGCGAAAGAAAATTGCGAAAAAGGTTGGTCTCGATATCTTCTCCATGCTCGTTTGTAAGCTTATAGTTGCTATTTTGTAGCCGATGGTTTTGTCGCGATATCAGGGTCCGAGTGCTGACTCTGTGGAAGTCGAGTCGGACTTGTTTGAGGGTATGAAGTTTAGTGAGTATGACATCACGCCTTTTGTTCGTGATGTGGCAAGGTTGACATATTCGATAGTGGTATCTGCGGACCCGAAGTCGAAGACTGGTGAAGAAGACCGCAAAGAGTTGATGAAATTGTATGAATTGCATAGTTTGTGTTCGTGCTGGCAATTCATTTATTCTTGACAGGATTTATGCGAACGGTGGAAGTTGTGTTCAGGTCGTGACCTCTCAACAACCTGCCATGGTCGTTTACGGCGGCACTATCATGCGTACGTTATCCCGTGTTACGGGGAGGATGCTATGCTAACTGGCGCACGATAGACTATGACATCAAGATGTTGGTCAAGAAAGGCACCGTCGACATCGTTAAGCCACAATGGGTTTTGGATTGCGTCGCCAGGGACGAACTGCTTACGCTGAAGAAGAGGTGCATTGTAAAAGCATTCATCGGTTCTCAGGATTTATATGCTTTGCAGATACTTCTTCCATGCGTCGGATGATCGACAGATTTCTTCCGAATACAATGAACCCGACAGCGACGAAGATGACAACGACGCAGCGGATAGACGGCAGTCACAGCCATCTCGAGAGCCAGGTGCGGGTGCGGAGATACCCACGATTGCAGCAGACATCGACGACAAGGCAGAGCCTGATGTGGATCCTGTCCTCGCGGACTGGTTGAGGGTGGATGCGAATGCCAGGTCCGGAGCAGCTACTGACGACAGCGCCACGGAATCGGAAAGTGATGCCGATTCCGTCAACGATGACGTCGGCGAAGACAATGACGAATGGGTGAACGTGGAGGGGAGCGGTGGCGAGTCCCTTGATTCGTTCCACGTTTTGGTAAGTTCTTCATCCTCACGTTCTCAGCAAATTGGTATATTTCTTCGCTCGTAGTCCCTATCCGAAGAAGAACGACCAGCTGTGAGTTTTTTTCGCCTCCTGTGTTCCTTTGTCTTTGTTGTTGATGTCAGACAGCCTGAAGACATCGTCATGGGCGATCCTTCTGAGCGCGAGTACGACGTTGGCTTGATCTTCAAGCATTTGTGCGTGTTTACTTGCACCCTTTCCAGTGGCTCGACTCATTTGTTCGTAGATGCTTTTACATCGATTCACCAGAGAATGCACGCAAGAACGGGATGACTGTGAACACGAAATACGAGAGAGATATTACCGAACAGTGCGTTTTTGTCGATTTTCTGCCAGAATGCATGGGTACTCATGTCACGTTAGCCTTGTCAAAGTTTCTCAGAGCATCGAAGAGAATGGAGGCAAGATCGTCGATCTCGACGATCCCAAGCTGACTCACGTCGTTCTGGACAAGCGGGACGTGTCCCGGAGGATCCATCTCATGCAGCTCACTTCAAAGTCGGTCGACATTTCCCGGAAGATATGTACATGAGCTGACGTTGTCACAGGCCGAAACGGCGCCGACTTGTTATATCGGACTATGTACAAGCGAGTCTGGACGAGGAGACTTTGCTTGATGAGGAGGGTATGTCGAGTCTCTGTCTTTTTTGATTCACGATCGTGGGCTCACGACTTTTTCTTGTCAGAGTTTGCGCCTTGAATCGACCTCGCCGCATCACCGAGTGTGCGTGTTTTCGTCACAACGCCGTGTCTATTTTGTGTATATATCTGTACTTCAGGAAGTTGTATGATTACCATCGTAGGAGGCATGTATCCGAGCTTTATAACAAAACAAACACACCGAGTCGACTGGATATCTATACATATTGATGGCTAACGCAAGTAAACCATAAAAATCGGCTATAATAACTCAAAACATGCCTAAAATTTAGGACAGTCTTGGGCTTTCATCCTGGATTCCAGACGAAGGTCGACACTAACAAAGTGAGATGGACCCACGGCCCGGAGTCGCTATCACCGGAAGTCACTACTCCGGAACCGAGCGGCCGCTACACCGTCCGCCAGAACGGAGAATTCCGATGCTCGTGAGAAGAACACCAAAATGCGTGTACAACTTCAAGTTTAGTTCGCAGCATTCAAGTTGCCCGTTTCTAGCTTTCTAAGTTGCTACTTACCCTTTCATTAGAGTTGCTTCGGCGTATTCAATCAAACAGGCAAACTGCATCGATTAGCTACCTCTACCTGAAGTCGCTTCAGGACAAGGTTGCCTCACGGACTCGGACTCGGATCACCATGGACTCGCGGAGGGATGGACAGAGCTATGCTCCACCGGAAGATAACGACGACACCGTGTCTCGACTCGCGCAGCAAGATCAAGTTCCTTGGTACAGAAGACCCAACCTTCGACTCTTATATCTCTTGATGTTTCCGGCTTGTATCGGAGTTGACATGACATCTGGGCAAGTGGTTGAAATCATGTGTTCGAACATAAATTGCTAATGCAGAGATTAGTTACGACTCGTCCATGGTAAACGGCCTTCAGGCTGTTCCCTCTTGGCTCGAATGTGAGGGAGTATCCATCATTGATGCCATAGACTATGATTTGACTCGAATCACAGACTATAATTATCCTCATTCCACGTCATTGGGTCTCATGGTTTCGATGTATTCCCTGGGTTGCGTCGTTGCTATTCCGTTCACCCCCTTCGTCGCGGACAAGTTTGGCAGGCGGTATCCAATATTCTTTGGAGGTATAGTCTCCGTGATTGGTAGTATTCTCCAAGGATCCGCTTTGAATTGTAAGTCGGTAACATGTCTTGAACATCTGGGATGCCTTTCACGACGTGAATTGGTTAGTCACAATGTTCGTCATCGCTCGTTTTATCCTTGGATTTTCCATTGTATTCTGCGTGGTAGCTGCCTCTGCTTTGATTGGAGGTGTGTCAATGTGATTTAAGCTCGCCCCGTTCGTTATGTAAATTATGCAGAACTCTCCCATCCCAAGGAGCGAACTATTGTGGGCGGCATTTTCAATGCTGCTTTTCATCTCGGTAAATCGAGATCATCCACAACTGTGAGCGGTTTTAGGGCTAATTAACCCTAGGCTCTATACTTGCTGCTGCCGTGACCCTCGGGACCTTTGCCATGAACAATAATTGGGGGTGGAGAATCCCGTCCTTCCTACAAATAGTCCCTGGTCTGCTCCAGGTTTCATTTATTTGGTTCATCCCAGAGTCTCCGCGTTGGCTCATTTCCAAGGGAAGGGGCAGGGAAGCACTGGGTATCCTTGTCAAGTATCATGCAGAGGGAGATGAAAATTCTGAGTTTGTCAAGGCAGAGTATGTTCAGATCGAGGAGACGCTCGAAGCGTACCAGAAGACTTCCCGAATAAGGGAGGTGTTTTCGACATCAGGCATGCAAAGGCGCATTATCATCACAACATTCCTTGGCCTATGTTCCCAGTGGAATGGTTCCGCATTGCTTTCGTGAGCCACGTCATTTGTCGCCGTCTGTTGTACCACCGCCTATTGTGCCGACAGTTACTCCCTTCCACAACTCTTGGACAATATTGGTATCCACGATAATGAAGCGAAGAATATCGTCAACCTGGCCAGAAGTTCTTGGATGTTGCTCAATAGTTCACTTATCTTGTCGATCACGCCTCGATACCCTCGGCGTACCATGTACTTGGTAAGTGACGGTCTTGGATCGCCTATGTACTGACATTCTGATAACATGTCCAGACGTGTACCATTTCTCTTTTCGTTATACTCTTTGCTTTTACTGTAGCCAGTGCAGACTATTCGCTCACTCATAGAAATCTGTCTGCTCAAGTGGTACTAGCGTGAGTATCAAGTTCACCGAAAACGTCGTGTTTGATGCACTGCTCACTATATGCTACAGTCTTGTCTTTTTGCAAAGTCCAGCTTACAATCTGGGATTCGGCTCCTTGGACTACAGTAAGTATTGCGACAAGTATTTTACTATTCATCCTATTAGGACGAAAATGGACTCAAACGTTGATAGGCTTCGTGCCGGAGATCTTCCCTTTCCATGTTCGAGCGAGCGGTCTCGCATTGTACCAATGGTGGTCTCGTGGCGGGATGTTCCTCGCTCAGTTCGTTAATCCCATCGGGATAGACGCCATAGGTACGCCCATGTTCGCCACATAGTTATTTGTGGTTTCTGAAGCCAATGGGATAGGATGGAGATGGTACATCGTGTAAGTGTTAACCTTGGACACTCTTGCGGACGCAAGCGAACATAAAACGACAGGTACTGTGTGTGGGACGTCTTCCAGGTCGCGTTCGTCTACGTCATGTTTCCAGAAACGTCGGGTCGCACGCTGGAGGAGTTGACGTTCTGTAAGTGTGATGAATTTTTTCGCGACAGTCACACTGACGCAGGGCGTGTGTAATGTCTCGACAGTGTATGAAGAGGACCGAGAAGCGCTTCGACTGGGCGGAGTTGACCCGTTGCACGAACACGGAGGCGATACGTACGGTACTATGGAGGGTCATTCTGGAAGAGTCGTCGGTGGCAGTGAGCGGGGATGATGCGATTTGGATTCGTGTGTGGGTCTTGTTCGGCATGGGCTAAGCTTTGATTTATCGCTCCGTCCGGCTTCAATGTACAATACATTACTACTTGACAGGAGACTCGACTCGAAACGCCTAAGTGACTCTAGCGCTCATTTCCAGGCAGCCTGTTGCCCTTCAAATCAGGAACGATGGTCGGAGTCCGGAGCCAAATCGAGAGTCAGACAACCCACGGCACGGCCAACACGTTCTTTGCGAGCGCCGGTTGGCCGAGAATACCAAACTGAGCACACTCCGCTGCCTTCCCTTTTAGTCGAGTTCGGAGTAGAACACCACTCGTACGCAGCTCATTTCAAGTCGTTCAAAATCCTCTTAGTGATTACAATGAGCTCGCAGAGGTATGGTGAAGGCTATGTTACACTAGAAAATAACGACATCGTATCTCGACTCGCGCAGCAAGATAAGGTTCCCTGGTACAGAAAACCCAACCTTCGACTCTTATATCTCTTGATGTTTCCGACCTGCATTGGAGTTGAGATGACATCTGGGCATGTAATTTCATTGCTGTGTTCTGTCGTAAATTGCTTGAATGCGGAGACAGTTACGACGCGTCCATGGTAAACGGCCTCCAGGCCGTACCCTCCTGGCTCGAATGTGAGGTAGTCTTATCAGATATGAATGCCATAGTGGTCTGACTCGACTGGAATAACAGACTATAATCATCCTCGTTCTGCCACTCTCGGTCTCATGGCTTCTATGTATGCTTTGGGTTACGTTGCTGCTGTTCCGTTTGCGCCCTTCCTTGTCGATAAGTTCGGCAGACGATACCCAATATTTCTTGGAAGTATAGGATCTTTGATCGGGGGTATTCTTCAAGGGTCTGCTCTGAATTGTAAGTTAGTGATATCTTACACACACCCTGAATGCCTTGCATGACGAGAGTCGGAACAGTCACAATGTTTGTCATTGCTCGTTTCATCCTTGGATTTTCCATTGTGTTTTGCGTTGTGGCTGCATCCGCTTTGATTGGAGGTGTGTCGATGTGATTTTATTTCGCTGATCCGTTCGTAAAACTGTACAGAACTCTCTCATCCCAAGGAACGAGTTGTCGTGGGTGGCCTTTTCCATGCTGCTTATTATCTCGGTAGACATCATCGTCACCAACTATGAGGGTCACTCTAAGCTAATCACCCAAGGTTCCATTCTTGCTGCTGCCATAACCCTTGGAACCTTTGCCATGACCAGTGACTGGGGGTGGAGGATCCCATCTTTTCTTCAAATAGTGCCTGGACTCCTTCAAGTCTGCTTCATCTGGTTTATACCAGAGTCCCCTCGTTGGCTCATATCCAGGGGAAGGGGTAGTGAAGCATTATGTGTTCTTGTGAAGTATCATGCAGAGGGAGATAATAATTCGGAGTTCGCCAAGGCAGAGTATGCTCAAATCGAGCAGACACTCGAAACAGGACAGGTAATCGCCCAGATGAACCGCAAGAAGGTGTTTTCAACACCAGGCATGCGAAGGCGGATCATCATTACAGCATTCCTTGGTCTGTGCACCCCGTTGAGTGGATCGGCACTGATTTCGTAAGCTCTGCCGTCGCCCTTGATATCTTGAACTGTCTGATTATCTTGCTGACAGGCATTTCCTTTCCCCAATCTTGGACAACATTGGTATTCATGATAACCGAACGAAGAATATCATCAACCTTGCCAAGGCTTCTTGGAAATTAGTTAATGGCACACTTATTGTATTCATTGTGTCTCGATACCCTCGACGCAAGATGTACTTGGTGAGTGATATTTTTGAACCATTTCTATTCTTCTAACCATTTCCAGGCTTGCACCATTTCGCTGTTCATTGTACTCCTGGCTTTTACTGTAGCTAGCGCGGACTATTCGCTCACTCAAAGGACACTGTCTGCTCAGGTGGTACTAGCGTGAGTGTCAAGTCCGATTAGAACACCGTGGTTATTCTCATTCACACTCCACGTTCTGTAGTCTCGTCTTTTTACACAGTCCAGCTTTCAACCTAGCATTTGGCTCCTTGGACGGCAGTAAGTATAGCACCATAATTTTTATCTCCGCTCCATTCCCGTGCACAACATGGACTCAATTGTAATTAGACTACTTGGTGGAGATTTTCCCTTTCCATGCCCGAGCCAGCGGAATCGCCTTGTATCAGTGGTGGAACCGTGGTGGAGGGTTCTTGGCCCAGTTCGTCAATCCTATCGGAATTGACGCCATAGGTACGCCCATGTTGGATTTTTTTTCGCAGCATCTGAAGCCAATGGGATTGACTGATAGGTTGGAGATGGTATATCACGTAAGTGTCAGCTTTTGGCATGGAAGTTGATGAGGTGCGCTGAAACATCGCAACAACAGGTATTGTGTTTGGAACGCCGTTCAGATTGCGTTCGTCTACTTTATGTTTCCGGAAACTTCGGGCCGCACGCTGGAAGAGCTGGCATCTTGTAAGTGTAACAAATCCTTCCCGAGTGTACTTATAATGGTATTTATGGTCTGGTCGTAATGCTCGAACAGTGTATGAAGAGGACCGAGAGGCGCTGAGGCATGGCGGGACTGAGCGGCTACGTGACGATAGGGGAGTTGAGACGTACGGTTCTATGGAGAATCATCCAGGAAGGAACGTCGGCGGTGAGCAGAGATGAAGGCTATCTGCGTTCATCTGTTGGGCTCGGAAGCACTGTTACGGTGGAATGAAACATGTATTTCCAATCCTCATCAGTTTCAACGCCTATCCATCACTGAAATCGTATTTTTTGATAAAGGATCAGATCTGAGTTACCAACCCCACGTGCAACGCCCCACCCGCGATTCGAGTACATGTCACCCACAGACGCCGCCAGACAGCATCTCACACACGACAGAATATAAAACGGGTATTCACTGATTAGTGACTCAGTTCCGAATCGTGCGTCTAAAACCGTTAGTGGGAACGACGGGACCGCTGGGGGGCCTTAAGCCTGGCCTGGTTGTGCATTCGCAGAATCGGGGAAGCAGTGGGGCACACTGTGGGCCCCTTCATACCTAGTCCAGATCGTCCTACATAGGGTAATGTACCCCACAAGGACGGAAAGTGCACGCACGCACGCACGCCTCCTCAGTCACAATAACGACACAACGACGCACACGCACACCCTCACACCCTCTCGTCACCCCCATTCCGGCATCAATGACAATGTGTGGCGACTGCCACGCATTCTCGTTCGACGAGAGTCACGGTGTACGAGTCGGCAGCACGACGGTCACGGTCACCACGTTGTCGTTTTGCACTCATTTCTCTTGCCTTCGGCACGCACGCCCCCTCATCCGCAGCGCCAACACGACGACAACGTGATGTCACGGTGGCACCGTAACATAACATCGATGACTCGATGATGACGCGGATGACCCAACGACAATCCAACGACCCAACGTGGCACCGCGACACGACGACTGCCGCGACGGCTTGCCACGACGTGGCGCCTACTAGTCACGACTCACGGGTACGCATCGGGCGTTAACTCATGCGCTTCCTAAAAGAGAACGTCGGTTTTGAGACTAGGCATAGTATTGACTTGGACAGCATGATATCCCGGTTTCAGTACCAGTGATGCTGGCATCATTCAATCTATCTCGCGCCGATCGGCGGCAGTGGATATTTTGTTACTGTTGGCTTCTCATTATAAAGGTCCGCGGGTGGACGTTTCACCCCCAGTCCTTTCCACTGCTCTACAATGCGGTTCATTACGATAACAATATTTGCAGTCGCCAGCAGACTGGTTTCTCTGGCCACTGCAAATCCTGTACCAAACCGGAAAGCGGATGGCATAGCCATACCACTCACCAGACACACACCCTTTCTGAATAACGCAAGCACTGATCTTGACTCAATCAGCTCTCATGGCATATTGGTCGAGGAGTGGGTGGGATGAGCCGTTAAATCTCCAATGCTCACGCTTTTTTAGCAAGATTCTTAGGAGCCCAGACAATTACGAGATGCACACGGGGACAATGCATCCTTTCGCTGTGAAACAGAGCGAGTCCGGACTGGAAAGGCGTAGCCCTAGTGCCCCGTTGACAGCTATTGCTCATTATGGCATGTGGACTGCCGAGATTGCGATTGGAAATCCTCCCCAGACCTTGCAGGGTAAATTCTCCGATTATCATTCCGAAGTATGTTTACCCTCAGTCTGCATCACAGTCCAGATAGACACTGGTACAGCGTAAGTACTTTATTTTCCTTCATAAAGTTGTTTTTGTTCAAGTCAACGCAGCGATATGTGGGTGCTGCAGACCGGTTGCAGTGGGGTTGACAATGATCGCGACCTATGGCATCTCGATTCATCTACATCTGCGGTGAAACAAAAACAGCCATTTCAGCGCAGCTATTTAGATGGAACCGACATCCAAGGTGATGTATATAGTGATCATGTAACCATCGCTGGATTCACCGTATGTTTTGTATTGCTTACCGGCATCACGATTGAATTTTGACGCCAACGTAGGCATATTCTCAGCTCTTTGGTTCTGTAACATCATACACTTCTCCGATACCGAACCATGGAGATGCGGACGGTTTACTTGGATTGGCCTTTGCTTCCAAAACCAAAATTGGTGCTGATCCGCTGCTTGTATCGCTTTTCAACCAAGGGAAGCTAATCAGTCTGATAATCTCATTTAAACTCTCTTCTTCTGGGGCCGAGATGTACGTTGGTGGAGCAAATAGAATGCTGTACGATGGTGACATCACTTATACACGCGTAACAAATCCTGTGAGTTGAAATGGCAGATGGACGTGGATGTTGCTGACATTGGCATCGATTCAGGGACTCTGGCAGGTGTCCATGGACGACGTTCGTGTTAATGGTAATAAAATCCTGGAAAACGTACCTATTATTTTCGACACTGGTGCAAATCACATCTACGGAGATTGGAACCGCGTTTCAGAATTGTACGGACGCCTTGGCGGTACCCTCGAGGACTATGGAGACTTTGGTTTCTATTACCGTGAGTTCTGATTGCGTTTGGTACCTTATTTTTATCGACAGCCTGCAGTACCGTGCGACTCTTTCCCACCGTTGGGCCTCACCTTCGGTGGCAGGACATTTGAAATCCCTCCCGAAACTTTCAGACTTCTACCAGTTGAGGAAGGTTCTGCCGATTGTTTCGGCGCCGTCGTTGCTCAGCGCTCGCGTACCAGTGAGATTTCAGTGCTTAGCGCTTCCTCAATCCCCCTTTTTGGCACTAGATGGAATCATTCTAACTATATGGCCTAGGATATTGGAACGTTGGGATTACTTTCTTGAAAGGCGTATACAGCGTGTTCGATTACGGTACCCTCCAGGTCGGTCTTGCGGACCTTGCTTAAATCATCGCGAATGTTCCAAATGCACTGAATAGTTATGACTTTGATCCAAGTATTAGGTCCTGACTGACAGAGTTGTTCATGCCAGTGGTAAGAAAACGTCAGGGGGAGAGTCCACTGGGGCTGTGACCTATATCGGTAAAATTTCGTCCCCGATGCCATTTTTCAGATTACGCACGCCAAAAAAAATTTAATCGGGATACACCACCTTCTTCCGTCCGTCGAACAAAAAACTGTGCAGCCCCTCCACCGAAGGCCTTGACCAAATCCAATTCTCAAACGCCCCGCAACCGTTGACATCCGAAAACTCGCCCCGCAACCTGACTAGTTCCTGCCATCCCCCGTCCTCTGAAAAATGAGGCTGGTCAAAAGTCCAATGCGATGAGTGAATGGAGTGGAGTCAAATGAGGTTGCAAAGCCAGCTTTACAGCAGTTTGCGAAAGTAGAAATTTCTGTTTCGTGCGCCTAAAAAGGAAAGCCCCTCAACCCAAAGCAGCATTGATCAACACCATGGCCCGCAAGAAGACTCCTTCGTCTGCGACAGTCAAACCCCTCATAACCCATAACCATTCCAGAGCCTCTACTATCATCTGCCTCAACGGACTTCGAAGGGCACTGTCTTCTAGATGGCGTATTGCGAGGGGCGCGGGGCAATGATGCTGGGTGGTGGCACATCGGGCTTTACACTCTTGCTCGGTTTTCTGTTCCTCCCGGCATCGTTGCTCCTCCTGCTATTTTCTTTCCTCTTGCTGCGCGTGCTCCTCTGTCTGCCGATGTTCATCACGCTGGGGGTTCCAAGCCTGCACGGGACGTTCCTGGCCGCGGTGTTCCATATGGTGACTAGACACGCGCTTGCTTGTTTCTCGCCTCTGAGGAAACTCTAACAGGAGCCTCGGGTTCATTCACTCGACACTGGGTTGTCGGCGTAGTCCGGGCGAGTGTCGAGCACGGGATCAGTCATGGTGGCGGTGTGAGCGAAAAGGAAAAGAGTGAAAGAGCGTGTTGATTGAGCTGTGAGAAGAAAGAAAGATGCGACGAAGGTGCGGACGAACGACGAGGCGGAACGAGAGAGAGAGTTTCAAAATCCGTACCTGGTGGGTTTTCCCGCGGGTCCTGCGTGGGACGACGACTATGTAACACGCTCCTCTCACCGACATAGCGACTCGGATGCGTGCACACGCAACCCTCACCTGCAACGTTGACGACACGACGAATCGGAGGTGCACACGCAGCCACTCTCACATCGACGACGAGACGCACCCACACACGCCCCCTCACGCGCAACGACATACGACGAAGCGACAGTGCGCACGCACGTCCCTTCACCCACAACGACGACGACAACGCCACGGCAGGGAGACGACAACGACAACGTGGCGATGGCAAGACGACTCCCCCCCGACGCAACGATGCAACGTCGACAACTCGAATAGCGACGTGACGTCGAACGCGACGACGAGGTGCGTTCCCACCATTCTCCCTCTCCCTCTCCCCCTCACGCCCAACGTCGTCGACGAGAACACGACGAGACGATTCGGACGGACGGACGGACGGACGCCTCTCCCTCACAATGACGACACAACAACGCACACACATCCTCATCCCCTCTCGTCACCGCCCATTCCGGCATCAATGACAATGTGTGGCGACTGCCATGCATTCTCGTTCTTCCGAAAGTGCACGACGGTCACCACACTTTGTCGTCTTGCACTCATTTCCCTTGCCTTCGGCAAGCACGCCCTCTCATCCGCAGCGACAACACGACGACAACGTGACGTCACGGTGGCACCACAACATAACATCGATGACTCGATGATGACGCGGATGACCCAACGACAATCCAACGACCCAACGTGGCACCACGACACGACGACTGCCGCGACGGCGTGCCACAACGTGGCGCCTATCACGGGTACCGGTACCCGTGCTCTTCCCTTGGACTCACCAATCTCGCGTTTTACACTGCAGTCATGACCACACAAGATTCTTATGGCATTATCGAAAGTACAAACTATCAGAGAACCTGCTTACACCACTCAGGCTGTTACTATCGTACAAGGTTCTCAATTGTGACAGCATTCAAATTTCGAATCGTCTGAGCACCGACTTACGTGGGTGTTACTATCATACAAAAGTATCATAGCAGTATCCAAATGGCACGAATCATTCGAGAAAGCCATTGCAGTTCATCACAAGTATTACAGACAAAGCTTCATGTCATATATATATATGACGATATCACAGAGGTGTCATGCATCCTAACGGATGTGCGACAGTGGCAGACAATTTTGGAATCCATTTGACATCCCAATAGGGTAGTGTTGATAGCATGATACATATCCCGGTTTCAGTGCCAGTGATGGCATCATTCTATTTATCCCCTGATGCGGCAGTGGATATTGCTATGGTTGGCTTCTCATTATAAAGGTCCGCGGGTGGACGTTTCACCGCCAGTCCTTTCCACTGCTCTACAATGCGGTGGTTCATTACGATAACAATATTTGCAGTCGGCGCCAACAGACTGGTTTCTCTGGCCACTGCAAATCCTGTACCAAACCGGAAAGCGGACGGTATAGCCATACCACTCACCAGACACACACCCTTTCTGAATAACGCAAGCACTGATCTTGACTCAATCAGCTCTCATGGCATATTGGTCGAGGAGTGGGTGGGATGAGTCATCACATCTCCAATGCTCACGCTTTTTTTAGGAAGGTCCTTAGGGGCCTAGACAATTACGAGATCAACACGGGGACGATGCATCCTTTCGCTGTGAAACGGAGCGAGTCCGGACTTGAAAGGCGTGGCACTGGCGTCCCACTGACAGCTACTCGTCATGACATGTGGACTGCCGACATTTCGATTGGCACTCCTCCCCAGACCTTGAAGGGTAAATTCTCCGAATTCTGACATATGTTTACCCTCATCTGCATTACAGTGCAGATAGACACTGGTACAGCGTAGGTACTTTATTTTCCTTCACAAAGCTGTTTTTGTTCAAGTCAACGCAGCGATATGTGGGTGCTGCAGACCGGCTGCAGTGGGATTAACAATGATCGCGACCTATGGAATCCTGATTCATCTACATCTGCGGTGAAAAGAAATCAGCCATTTCAGCGCGACTATTTAGATAGAACCGTCATCCAAGGTGATCTATATACTGATCATGTAACCATCGCTGGAATCACCGTAGGTTTTGTATTGCTTACCGGCATGACGATTGAATCTTGACGCAGACCTAGGCAGATTCTCAGACTTTTGGTTCTGTAACTTCGTACATTTCTCCGCTAACGAACAATGGAGACGCGGACGCTTTACTTGGATTGGCCTTCCCTTCCGTCTCGAAATTTGGTGCTGATCCGCTGTTTATATCGCTTCTTAGACAATGGAAGCTAATCAATGCGATAATCTCGTTTAAACTCTCTTCTTCTGGGGCCGAGATGTACGTCGGCGGAACAAACAGTATGCTGTACAGAGGTGGCATCACTTATACAGATGTAACAAGTCCTGTGAGTTGAAATGGTAGTTGGACGTGGATTTTACTGACACTGATATTCTATATGTAGGGTTTCTGGCAAGTGTCCATGGATGATGTTCGCGTTAATGGTAATAAAATCCTTAACAATGTACCTGTTGTTTTCGACACTGGTGCAACCTACATCTACGGAGATTGGAACCAGGTTGCAGAATTGTACGGACGCCTTGGCGGTACCCTCCTGGAACATGATGGCCTTGGTTTCTATCACCGTGAGTTCTGATTGCGTTTGGCATACCTTGTTTTTTCTCGACAGCTTGCAGTACCGTGCGACTCTTTCCCACCGCTGGGCCTCACCTTCGGTGGCAGGACATTTGAAATCCCTCCCGAGGTTTTCAGACTTCTACCAGTCGAGGAAGGTTCTCCCAATTGTTTCGGCGTCATCGTTGCGGCGCACTCGAGTTACGGTGAGATTTCAATGCTTATCGCTTCCTAAATCCCCCTTTTCGGCACTAGATGGAATCGTTTTAAATATATTGCCTAGATTTTTGGAACATTGGGAATGCTTTCTTGCAGGGCGTATACAGCGTGTTCGATTACATCAATTTCCAGGTCGGGTTTGCGGACCTCGCTTGAACCATCGCGAATGTTCCCAATGTACTGAATATTTATTTATGACTTTGATTCAAGTATTAGGTCCGAGTTCATGCCAGTGGTAAGAAAACATCAGGGGGAGAGTCCAGGCTGGTTCTGATACGGGATCCCATACCAGCATTTCACCATCAAGAATGATCCTGTAGCTTCGTCAAGTACGCGGTACACCTAATATTGCGCGAACGTACTCTTCAACGCGTTCATCGAATACCGCCTCGATGTTGGGTGTTAGACTACCATCCCCCGCTGCGTCCTTTCAGTAGAGGTACGTGTAATCTTTTTTTCTTTCCTTTTCTAAAACAAGCATAAACAACTGATCGGGCGGTACACAATCATTCATCCTCACCTCGAGCAGTAGAAATACTCGTTACCGCGCTTGTGCAGTTGCATCCGTTCCCTGTCCAGTTTTTCTTCGATGATGAACACGCGACCCTCCATATCCTTGACGGACTCTTCGAGCTTGTATTTCGGTCGCTTGCATACCATGGGCGCGAATGAGCGGAACAACTGGATGGCTTTGTCCTATCGTTGCCATGAGCCTCAGCTCTCGGGAGGGTCTGATGTCAATCCCACATACCTCGGTTTTGAGTCTGCGCGTCGGATCTGCCAGTGACAGCTCCCATGCCACCTTCTTCAGATCCGAACACGTATTGAACAAGTCTTCAGCGTCCGGGTGAAAAACGGACAGTACGATTGTCTCCCTTACGGACATCACCATGTCTGGAGCCACGTCCTCGTTTTTACAGACGTCATCGAGAGGAAAACTAATTCATTACCTTGAAGTA
Organism: Leccinum uliginosum; assembly: GCA_038091455.1. NCBI lineage: Eukaryota > Fungi > Basidiomycota > Agaricomycetes > Boletales > Boletaceae > Leccinum > Leccinum uliginosum. Next base: position 44,464 of record JBBPOM010000086.1, read on the forward strand.
CGATTATGAACGCGTTGAAGGATTTTGGACTGGATGTCCCTACGTGCGAACGTCAACGCCACGAATTACTGACACGGGAGGCGCGACATACCGTTCACCTTAGGCCTGAGGGAGCCATATTGTCGATTATTACAGTCGGTAATTGAACGGCCCTGAAATCCAATGAAGGAGCGGAGGTTCTGGTCAACCCCGGAGTGAAATAGATCAATCCATACAAGCATCCGAACACTCGTGATGCATTCAAGCAAGGTCCGCAAACCCGACCCGTAGATTACTGTAATCTAACACGGTGTATACGCCCTGCAGGAAAGCCAACCCAATGGTCCAGTATGCTAGACCATAAGTATAGTCAGAACGAGTCCATCGAGCGGCACAAAATGGGGTTCAGGAAGAATAAGCTCTGAAATCTCACCAACAGGCTGCTTCTGGGCGAAAATGGAACCGAAACAGTCAGGAGAACCTTTCGCGATTGGGCTCAGTCTGAAACGTTCGGGAGAGATTTGCATCGTCTTGCCACCGAAGGTCAAGCTCAGTGCTGGGAAAGAGTTGCACGGTACTGCAGGTTGTCAGTAAAAGCAACGTATCAACGCAATCGGAGCTCACGGGAATAGAGACCAAAGCCTCCATGTTCTTTGAGGGTACCGCCCAGGTGCTTGTACAATTCTGCAACCTGGTCCCAATTTCCGTATATGTGGGTTGCACCGGTATCCAAAATAACAGGTACATTTTCGAAGATGATGCGACCACCAAGACGAAGATCTTCCATGGACACCTGCCAGAATCCCTATATAAATGCCAATGTCAGAAACATCCACTCCCATCTATGATCCACCATCTTGACTCACACGTTGTGTTATGGGTGTATAAGTGATCTTACCCTTGTACAACATAGAATTTGTCCCACCAACGTACATCTCAGCACCAGAAGAAGAAAGTTTAAATGAGAGGATCGGATCGATTAACTGATTTTGTTTGACAAGCGATTCAAACAGATTGTCACCAAATTTCGCGACAGAAGGGAAGGCCAATCCCAACAAACCGTCTGCAGCGTGTTCATACGTCCTTGGCGAAGTGTATGATGTTGCAGTACCGAACAATTGAGAGTCTGCCTAGTTTGACGTCAGAAATCAATGGTCATGCTCATAAACGATACAAAAAAACCACATACAGTGAATCCAGCAATGGTTACATTATCAGTAAATAGATCAGCGACGACGACGGATCCATCTCCGTATGGGAGCCGAAATGACCTCCCCGTGTCCTTAGCAGATTCGGATAATTCGGGATCCCAGAGGTCGCGATCTGCGGAAATGCTACCACACTGGCAGCCAGTCTCCAGCATCCACATGTCGCTGCCTTGATATGAACAAAAACAGGTGCATGAACTAAAAGAAAGTACCCACCCTGCACCAGTGTCGAGCAAGGCTGTCACGTAGATCATGGTAAACATATACCAAAATGATACAAGCAGAATTTACCCGTGAAGGTCCTGGCAGGAGTGCCAATTGAAATCTCGGCCATCCACGAATTTTGTGGAGAAGGTGTCAGCGGGACGATAGTAGGGCCACGCCTTCCGAGTCCGGACTCCGAGTCGCTCCGTTTGACAGCGAGAGGATGCATGGTCCCCGTGTTCCTCTCGTAATTGTCCAGGCCACTAAAGATCTTCCTATATATAAAAAAGGCTGAGCAGACCTGATGTAACGGTTGACTCCACGTACTCCCTGACTGATATACCATGAGAGATGATTGCATCAAGCTCAATGGTTTTGTCGGATTCCAGAGAGGAAGCATGCCTAGCGAGCGGTATGGCCATGCCACCCATCTTCCTCTTTGGTACAGGATTTGCAATGGCCAGAGCAACCAGGCTGCTGGTGACTGCAAATATGGTCATCTTAATGAATCGCATAGTAGAGGAGTGGACAGGGCAACGAACCGCCCGCCCGCCCACCGCCTAAATAATGAGAAGCCAACAATGCCATCCACGACCATCAGTGATGGAAACAAATCGACTGATGGTAAGTAGCAAACGGATGATCAGTGGATGAATCATGTGTCAGCATCTGAAGTTTGATGACCTTCAAAGATTTAGGCAGCCTGACACAGCAAACGAGGTGAGGTGTCATACTGAGTTTAAGTTGTCCACAGTCTGGCGGGGAACCTGAGAGACCCTTTTTTAGATTTTTTTTTTCAGATTGTCGGCCCTGATCGAGATCAGCAGCTGCCATACTGTGTTACTATGACTCTTCAACTCTCTTGCTCTCACACAATAATTGAGACCTATGGCGGGATATCTACACAATTCATACTGCGTGATTTTTTACCCAGCGCACTAAATAAAATCATTACCCGACAACAGTGCCCGTGGGTACGGGTTACATCGCGGGTGCCAATTTTCTGACCCGTACCCGTGGTGGGTTCACCCGCGAGAACATCCGCATGGCGCGACACAATGACGTCGAACGCCACAACGACGACGACGAGGATTTGCTGCACACACATACCAAACGCCGACGCAACGACGCGATGTGGCACCACAACGTGACGATGACGACGTGCCACGAGTCCCACGACGGTGCAACGTCGACGACGAGGAGGAAGCGACGAGGACGAGATGCGTCCATGCGGCGACAACACCTCATCCCGCTCATTCACGTGCAACGTCGACAACAAACGTCGAAGTGACGACGACGACGTTGCCTTCCTCACCTACCCCACCCCGCCAGACCTCGTCCACGGCACCAGCGCCATCACACTGCGCATGCCCTCAACGTGACGTCACGACGACGTGAAGACGGCACGACGAGATTTCACTCGGCACTGGGACACAGATGAGTTGACATGCTCCACTCACTCAACCAGGTTGCGGGACGAACCTTTTTACAGTCATATTCCAGCTCGCCTATAGAATAGGGTGCGACGCCGTGGGCTTGCCACGCTGGCAAACGGCAGCGAGGATGCCACCGTGAACCCCTGGCTCCCGTTTTCTGACAAACGCGAGGTATGTGAGCATGTTCATCAAGCTTTCGAACCCACATCAGAACTTGTCCAATGTTCAGAAGGCTGAAGGACGTGTCGTTGGCAGCGGGGCCCTCGCATAAATGAACATCTGACCCGGTGGTGGCCCGAAGCTTGAGGGCTTCAATACGGGAAGCTGTAGAGTGCCATTTATCTGTTATGAATCATGATAGTTTTGCAAACTGCTGTGATAGTATCCCCAAATATTCAGTCTGCGTTCCATCGTTCCATTCGTCCATCGGAAACGCCTGCAAGACATATTCAAATTCCCGGATCCGAGTATGCCAGGACCTACACTGGGAGTGCTGTCACGTTTACATGCCACACCACAGTCAAATGCAGTGCTCGTCATCCCTGCTTGCCGCCGACCGTTCTTCTAAGAAGATCGAAGATCCTCCATGGTACCATACGTCTCAGTTCCCCGATGTTGATGTAGCACCTCAGCCTCGTCATGCTTCACTTGATCTTCTTCAAATACTGACGAGGTGTTACAAGTGGGTCGTCAACATACACCCTTTATGGAGGATCAACCATGCTTACAAAACGCCAGCTCTTCGAGCGTCCGATCCGACGTTTCCGGGAACATCATGTAGACAAAGACGACCTGGAATGCGTTCCACACACAGTACCTGTTGTTCCGGTATTCGGCGCCCATTGGTACGCACGCGCGCTCACAAAACGGGAAACGGGAACTCACGCGATGTACCATCTCCAGCCTGTCTCCCCATCAGATTGACAATTTACAAAAATGTGTGTACGTACCTATGGCATCGATCCCGATCGCATTCATGAACTGGGAAAAGAAAGCCCCGCCGCGAACCCAACACTGGTATATCGCCATACCGCTCGCTCGGACGTGAAATGGCAAGAGCTCGGCCATGTATGCTAACCCACGTCTTGGTTCTTTTTAGTCCACAAGAGAATGGCACAATGCTCACCGAAGTTCAGGGTACCAATCGCCAGGTTATAAGCTAGGCTGAACAGAAACATGACGCTAAGGAACGTGAGGTAAGTACGGCGTAGATGCGGCGCTCGCAATGAGCTGTACACTCACACTAGCGCCGAGAAAGCAGAGAGTTTGCTGTAGGTGAGAGAATAATCTGCGCTAGCTGCAGTAAAAGCAACAAGTACAAGAAAAAGAGAAATGGTACAGGCCTCGTATGGTCATGAGTATAGTATCAGAAGTTCAAGATCACAATACTTACTAAGTACATCGACCGTCGAGAATATCGTTGCGTGATCAACGCAATACCGGCACCGTTGACAAATTTCCAAGAAACATAGGCCAGGTTGACGATGTTCTTCGTTCGATTATCATGGATGCCAATGTTATCCATGAGTGGGGAAAGAAAATCTCTGTGAGTGCGATGGCCAGTCAGTACTCACAACATAGAAGGTGACAATGGTCAACAAGAAGGACTCACGCGATTAATCCAGCTCCACACCAATTCATGCTCAGACCGAGGAATGCTGTAATGATCATCCGCTTTCGCATTCCTTGGGTCGAAAACAACGTCCCCCAATTCGTCGGTCCCATTTTCAGCGTCTGTTTGATTTGCGCATACTCCGCCCGGACGAACTCGGAGTCTTCGTCTGCTTCTCCATGATACTTGACAAGAATACCAAGGGCTTCGCTATTCCTTCCCTTAGATATGAGCCAACGAGGCGACTCTGGGATAAACCAGACGGAGAAGACTTGGACGAGACTGAGCACGACTTGAAAGAAAGATGGGATTCTCCATGCCCAATTGCTAGTCATGGAAAAAGTCCCGAGCGTCACGGCGGCAGCAACTATGGCACCTATGATAGATAAAATGAATAAAACACTAGATATTCGTACTAATGCGAATTACCAAAGAAATAAGCAGCACCATAAAGGCCACCCACGACAGTTCGCTCTTTGGGATGTGAGAGTTCTGCATATTTGAACAAGTTGATAGGCGGGGTTGAAACTACTTCGAAGCACGCACCTCCAATCAGAGAAGAGGTAGCCACAATGCAGAAAACACTGGAAAATCCAAGGATGAATCGTGCAGCGATGAACATGGTGACTATCGAAGTATACTGTTGTGGGAAGTGGCCCGGCGTTATGGGACATCAATCACTCACAATTTAGAGCGGATCCTTGAAGAATGCCCCCGATTATCATCCCTATACCTCCGAGCAACACTGGAAACCGCCTTCCGAACCTATCGACAACGAATGGGGCAAACGGAACAGACCCAATACAACCCAAAGAAAACATAGAAGCCATGAGACCCAATGAAGTGGAACGAGGATGATTATAGTCTACGTATCTTTCGAGTTAATTCACTGTGGTGACAATGATGGAGGTTACCTCACATTCGAGCCATGAGGGTACAGCCTGCAATCCGTTTACCATGGTCGCGTCGTAACTTTTTGGGGAGTCAACAACTGCCATCGAAATGCACATGCAATCACTCGCCCGTCCGTAATCCTGGTCCCAATGCAAGTCGGAAGCATCAAGAGATACAGCAGTCGAAGGTTGGGTTTTCTGTACCAGGGAACCTCGTCTTGCTCTGCAAGCCGAGATACGATGGCATCGTTGTCTTCGTGTGGAACATGGCTACCCCGCGTGTCTCTTCGCAAGGCCATTCCGATAGCGAGACAACCCTGAGTGACTTGATCAAGGCTGGGAACGCGACCACTGGCAGTAAGTACTTACTCGGCTTACGCTCGGAGAGAAAGCGAATTCAGGTTCAAGTTGGAAGGATCCGGCGGTACACCTCAAATAGGTAATTTTTGATGTAATGGAAGGGCTTCAAGCCACTCTGCGGACTGCGCCAGTAGGTTGCGAAATGAGTCTATTGTGATGAGTTTGATTAGAGTTCCAGCAAGATGGTTGAAACTGTGGACAAACGATTAGAAGCTGAGGCTCGTGCCAGATAGCATTTTGTCTGCTCCGAGCGGGAAGGAGTCATACTTTACCGTATACTTAATTGAAGCTTCCTAGTCGATGGCCGTCTTTGCTAGGGCGTTTTCTGTGGGATAATTGTCAAAAACCCGCGCTCAGACTGAGTTAGCACTGATGCGGGAAACCTCGTCGAGCGAGGAAATCGCTCAACTTTGGACGCCCAGCACGGCGGAGGCCTTGAACATTGATCGATCGATCGAAAGTGGGCGGGCCGACTTCCGCTCGTCCTTGGCACTGGCCAAGCCCCATCCATGATCCGACCCTACTCGAGGAGCACTGGTTAGAAACAACACACATCTCCATCAAAAAATATACAAGATCTCCAGAAGTCGAAGACAGCCTTCAAGTCCACGTTCACATATTAAAATCGGCGTCTAATCATGCCAGGATCATCTGGACAACCCACACGGATGGACTATCCCTCACCACGCGGCGTGCACGTTCCAGACACGTTCACGGCGTATCCCTACCCTACCAGCCCGAGTCTTGACTACAACTTTGATGGCAGCGACCGTGGCCTCGGGGGCTCTGCTCGCAGTGGAGGCCCGCACAGAAACCGCTACAGCCGCTCGCAGCAGACCCCACGTATCAGAGACTTCACATGGGTATCTTCCCCCGAACAACCACTTCCGTCTCAACTTTTACAGCCCCATACGCATACGCATACGCAACATACGCCAACGCAAACACAATTTCCTACCCCGCGCGGGAGTCATGTCATGCCAAGCACGCCGTGGCAGCCTCCACCTTCCCCGTTGCAGGCCCTGCGCTCCCCTTCGCCATCCCACTCCCACTCTCACTTCCCCGCCCCAGTCCCTGCGCGCTCACCCTCCCGCGCCCCTTCCCTCACACCCAGATCAACTTCGCCTTACCGCCCACCGCCCAGCCCCGCGCCGACCGTCGGAGAACACATGGCGCTCGACGAAGCCGCGTTCGCGCTCACCCTCGAGGAGATGCTCGACCCGTACGGGTACCAGCGCCCTCATCCCCATCCCATTGGCGGCGGAGAGGGACTGGTCAAGTCTTTGTGGAGGGGTCTGAAGAGACTTGGCACTGGGTTCCGGCGGACGAGCTCATTTGGGAACCCAAACATGTCAATGCCCGTGCCGGTTGAGGATATGCCCATGCCAGTACCGATGTCGGGGGAAGAGATGCCAGCACCGACGGTGGAGATGCCGGTGCCAGTTGTAGCACACCCGGGCCATTCGCCGAGCGAGGCGACCCAGTATATCGACCCACCGTCGGTGACGCCAACCCCGCCAGAGACATCGGAGGAGCATCACTCGCCGCACGCGCGGTCGACTCACTCCCGCGCCCACTCCTACACACGCACCCCGCGTGTGGTCCCCGGATCGCTACGCAGGTCGAGGACGCCATCGCCCCGAGTCGACGCGGATCTCCCCCCGATCACGGTCACGGTCGTGTCGCCCACGGAGTCACCATCTCCGTCTCCCATGCCCTCGCCCTCGCCTTCGTCTATGCCGATACCGAGTCCGGCGTGGTCTGCACAGTCTGCAAGGCGGAGGTTGCCTGCGAAGGGCATCCCCCGGCACCCTGCGATCACGACACGCGGGGGTGATAATTTGCCCGGGCGTATGCCCACTCCGGTTCCCGCGCCTTCGCCTATGCCTGCAGTTCCGCCCGTGATTTCGCAGCCCTCGTCTGGTCCCGGGGAGGACGCGAACGTTTTGGGTGAGGGTGCACCAAGGGCGGTCACGTTCGACATGCCCGTGCCCATCGCCGCGTCCATTCCGATGCCTCACCCACACCCCATCTCACCGAGCTCGGAAATACTGTCGTCGACAGTGATGGCGCGCGTGCGACGTTTTGCGACGAAGCTAGATAGCCTGCCGTGGGTGTCTGACACGCAGATCGCGGACGAGTACGTGCCGGAGGCAAACCCGCGCAGTCGGCTGCGAACGAGTGTGAGAAAGGGTGCGGACCCGTCGTGGTATAACGCTAGGCCTGAGGAATTGGGAAAGCGGCATGGGCCGTATGACTATGGGCACGGTTATGAAAACGACTATGACTGGTCGGGGTGGGACATGTGGGCGAAACAGTCGGCGGCTGGGTTGTTGGAGGAGATGAGGATGGGGATGCATGGGACGGAGGGGTTGGGGTTGCAGGTGATGCCAGAGGCGCCGGTGTATCCACACGGGTACGCGCCTGTGATACCGCATTCGAGCGGCTTTGCGGTTTATCCGCAGCCTGGTGTGTTTGGCAGTTGAGCGGTAATGCCGTAGCAGCTTGCTACGCTGATACCGCTAGACGCCGAGGGGCCATATTGAGGTATTTTTTTCAGATACATGTGTCCCGTTTATGATATTCACCATGTACTCAGCTGGCACTTTTGCTGCTGGATTCAGAGTAACCATTAGCTGGTTCCTGTGATTCTGTCGGCTGACCACTCATTGATTCGGTATCCCATGTGGTCCATCAGACTCAGATCCGAGTGAGTACCGGGTTCCGTTTTAGGAACAGTGCACCTAGGGTGGAAGATCCGAGTTGCATGCTGAGGGCATACAGACTACCAACACTGATATAGTAGCATATCATTGTGGTTCGCTCTCATCCGTAATTCAAGAGGTCTACAATTGGTCTACAATGGGTGCATGATAGCCTATCAAGATATCGAATGATTAAATTTTGATAACCCTGCATTTCCTTTTCGGATCGAACTCAGCGAGCCTCATGCTCACGCTACAGTTGCGGACAAGCAAAGTCAACAAAAATAATAATCGAGTTTTTATGACACAACAATACAATGGGACCACCTAAAAACTATATATCCGTACTAGTAGAAGTATAGGGAAGGCAATTACACGAGCCGATTCTTCAAATTCTCCAAAATAAGAAATTTGACCCGCGAAATTTTGGCGCAGCACAAAATAAATCGCTAAAAATCCCGAAAAATGCGCAAATGACTCCTTTCATGGAGCTGTCCATGATTCCGAAAAAAAAAATAGGGTTCACATAGTCAGAAAGCGACAAAAAATGGGGCTTTGAAC
>JBBPOM010000087.1:0-53388 GCA_038091455.1 Leccinum uliginosum
GATGGCAAGCATAGAGACGACGAGCTCTGGCATGCGCTTGAACTTGTCGGTCTGAAGAACTTTGTTGCTTCGCAAGAATTGAAATTGGACACCATCGTGGAGGACAACGGTTTGAACTACTCTGTTGGCCAACGCCAGCTGTTGTGTCTTGCGGGCGCCATTCTACAGAACCCAACTATCCTGCTCTTGGACGAGGCGATGGGTTCGATCGATGCTGGTGCCGACGTGTTCATCCAGCAGGCGATGCGGCGGAGCTGCCCTGGAGCCACCATCCTCAGTGTTATGCACCGACTGAGCGACAGAATCCTGGATGAGTGCGACAAAGTGTTGGTGATGGAGCAAGGTGTGCCCATTGAATATGCCCCGCCTCTGGAGCTTCTTGCCCGTAGCAATTCCATGTTCTCAAAACTGATGGCTGCTGCGAGAAATAGCCATTAGCAGACGTGCCAGCGACTCCGTGGCTTTGCTCGCAATTCATCTTTCTACTATATCTATCGACCTCTTCTTTTTTCCTGCTATCGTTCATCTATGAATTACAAGGACAAGCTAAACTAATCAAGCATTGCTTTCCGTTTTTTTCCCTTATTTTTGATTAATTTTTACTTACTTCTGTGATTGCGGGGCTTTGGTATACGGTGACGGCAACCACTTGATGAGAAATCACGACTACATCTCTGCCGAGTTCTGAGTTCCGAGTTCCGATAGTTGTGACCACCACACGCCCGATGAGACCGTCCGCAATCCGCCTGCTCAACATCCTCGTCCCCATAAAGCGGTAATTGCAAGCTTCCATTTCTCTCTCCATCCCGCTCACTTCCCCTCCCCTTCCAAGCGCAGTCGACTATGCTGTCAAAATCCGGGTCAACCCCGAGCAAACCGGCATCGACCTCAACGTCAAACATTCGATGGTGCGTCTCTTTCTTCCTTCTCCGTAGACAACCGGAGAGTATCCTCGTTCCATTCCTAACCCCACATAACACAGAACCCGTTCGATGAAATCGGTGCGTGCCTCGCATCTTGCTCACACCAACTGACGGGCGACCTTGCCTTTCCCCAGCGGTGGAAGAAGCCGTCCGGATACGCGAGCGACTCAAGGACGCCGTCAAGTCCATAAAGGTTGTTTCTATCGGTCCCCCAAAGTCGTCCGAGACCCTCCGGACAGCGCTCGCCATGGGCGCCGACGCTGCCGTCCACATCGAGATCCCCGAGTCCGCAGCGTCCCCCGAGCCGCTCGGAGTCGCCAAGGCACTCAAGGCACTGATAGAGCGCCAGCCCGAGCCTGTGGACGTCGTCATCATGGGAAAACAGGCAATCGACGACGACGCGGGCCAAACGGGCCAGATGCTCGCCGGCCTTATGGGCTGGGCCCAGGCAACGTTTGCAAGCAAGGTGGACGTCGATACCGCCCAAAAGGTGGCGCACGTCACGCGAGAGATTGACGGTGGCCTGGAAGAGCTCCGGTGCAGACTTCCTCTCGTGATTACCACCGACCTGAGGTAAGCATAGTCCGGGCCAAGGTCTTTGTGGGATGCCAAGGCTGACCAAGGTGCTACTAGATTGAACGGTACGCATAGTCACGCATGTGATATTGTGAGGTAGTTTCACGGACGGTTCGCAGAGCCTAGATATGCGTCCTTGCCCAACATCATGAAAGCAAAGAAGAAACCACTCGAAAAGCTAACTCCTGCAGATCTTGGGATTGACTTGACCCCCCGTCTGGAGACCATCAAGGTCACCGAGCCCCCCAAACGCGTCGGTGGTGGCAAGGCACGATTTTCCCCCCTCACTTATCATTCCCATGATTTACTGGGGTTTTGCTATTGACAGGTGGAAAACGTGGATCAGTTGTTGGCGAAGCTCAAGGAGGCTGGGATAACTGCGAAGCGGGCATGAGTACCTCGTCTATGATACCCGTTACCTTACTGCAGCCAATCCACCTTCAATTTCCATCAGACGAAATCCATTGGGGGTCCGAATAAAATATTCATTCAAGGGTCCGTTGTTGCTACCTCCAAAATCGGCAGATCGGCAGTACACTAAAAAAGAGCGAGAAATCGAGTCAGTGAACCTGATTGCACCGTGTGTATTGTACTAAACAGCCAATATATATATATATGAGTAGAGCTGAGACACTGACAAACAACGGGGTTGGACAATCTGAGGAAAGCAAGGAAGATGAGAAAAAAACAACATGCTACAGTTGGGGGATTCTGGTCATTATCAACTATAAATGAAGGTGTGACTTTTTGGATGCGAAGTGACCAATGAAAATTGTAAATGTGTAGAGTTGGTCAAAATAATAGGTGTCATGCGGTAGCTGGGTCCGATGGGACTGCGGCAGGGGGTCCCGCGTTCTCGTCGCTCACGCCCTAAATTTATGTTCAGCGTCGGAAGACACGGTTTCAATCTAGACCAACCTTTGTGCGACATGCAGGGCAATTATTACGGCCCGTTTCAAGCCATCTGTCCACACAACCCTGGTGGAATGTATGTTTACATGAGAGCACTCGTAGCTCATCCTCTGGCTGGTAATCATCGAGACAAACAAGACACTAGAGCAACATCAACATCACGGTCGATTCTCTACCTCTTGGAAAGTATGTGACGTACCCTCTCTATACAATTGCTGGCGACGCGCCCTTGTTTTTCATATTCATGGAGCGCTGATGCTTTGATAATTTCAAGCCCGGACTTTTCAATATCTTCTTTGGACACCGTTGGAGGCTTTACTTGACCCAACATCTCGGCCAGTTCCCTAATCCGACCCCACAATTTAAACATTCCGTCCAAGGGAAGCACAGGAAAACGAACGACCCACCATAATGCCTCAAAGGAATCCAGATTACCGCCTGTAATGATTTGGTGGTCAGGGGGATAGTACCCTATCAAGCGTAAACGTCAGCAAGGACTCTCAGAGAGCAAGAAAACGCAAGTCATACCTCCAATCACATAAATTAAGAACGTCCTCGAACCAGGGGTGTCTGGTGGCGGCGGACTAGTAGCATCTGCTCCTCCTCTCCTTGAAGGTCGCAGATTCCTGATTGCATTCGCGGCCCGACTGTGCCATGTTCGTCCGCGGGGTGGCTGTTGGCCGCTCTGCTCCTGCTGAGCCATATTCGAGGGGCTTGTATGGTGGCGGAACTCGGGTGGCTCGGGAATGTGCAAAGGCATTGACATTGGTTGTTCCAAACCGTCAAAGTCCATAGCTTCCCCGTCTTCGTCGTCGATTGCAGACGGGTGGTTCGCGTGTGGATGAGCCACATGTGGGGCATGTGGGGGTTGTCTGTCCATGTTCACAGACTGTAGTCCAACCACGATAACGGGCACGACAACGTTACTCCCCTGCTCTGGCAGGTTGTTGCTCGTGTTCGTGGGAGGATGGGAGTCTTGGCCACTTGTAGACGTAGAAAGAGGGAAATGATCGTTTTCGTTTGGAGTGTGCACCAAATGAGGCATGTTGGTGGATGAAGCAGCAGATGACGACTGTGCTGGCGTAGCCAGGCCGCTATGAACGCCTGAGGATTGAGCCACCCCCCTCGGCGTAAGCATTTCATTTTGGTGGTTCTGTTCTGTTCTGCGGGTCCAGGGAGAAGTAGTCTGACTCGGGTCTTGGACTGGAGGGGGAAACGGCGTCTGTGGTATCGGTGATGACCCCTGTGACTCTTGTTGTCCCGAATTCGGGGACGCAATTGCAGGGAACCGGTACATCCTCCACCAGTTAATGCCTCCGCCGGGCGTACGCTCCGTACGCGAAGCGGAGCTGGATGTGAAGGGCAAACGAAAGGGCATCGACGAGTCGGTCAAGGTTGGATTCGTGGAAGATTGCGCGGTTGGCTCAGGACCCAAAGACGCAGGTGGCGATAAGGTCGGCGGCTGACTACGAGCTTGTGTAGCTGATGCTGCTGCTCCTGGAAACAGAGTGGGAAGAGTGGATGGCAGGGAATTAGACAGAGACGAAGTTCCTAGAAGGAAGTCAGTCCCGGCTGCCGGTACATTTGAAGGATCTTGGACGTCAAGTGGCGGCACAGCAATGGTTCCCGAAACGTCACGGGCACCCTCTGCCTCCACCCTCCGCCCCCCATTCGAAGCCTCCAGGCTGTGTACCACGCCTAATGCAGCCCCTTCTCTGGGACCTTCTGCCCCCTCTCCAGGCTTGGTTCCTAATTGCCTCGAATTTCCTGCAGGAACGTGGTATCCGATTCTACCAGCAACACTAGAAGATGCGTGCACAGCATTCATGTCTTCATTCTTGTTCTTATCGACTGTGAAATCATTTGCAGCAATCTCGCTATCGGCGCCCGAAAATATTGCTGTAGGTGGTGATTGTGAGGGAGTTGTTTGAAGCTGAGACATACCACCGGCACGGAAAGAGGAAGGGGATCCGGGTCGGGTTCTGACACCAAAAGGAGAGTGGACGCCTGAACCCAGGGCGGAGACTGCTGGAGATGTTCGCCCACTCAGCTGTTCTGGCGCTGTGCATACATCCTCTTCATCGCTGTTGTCAGCCATATCCTCATCATAGTCTCCCTCAACTTCGTCATCGCTGCCGAAATGCATGGTCTCAAAGTCTTCTGAATCTGAATCTGAATCTGAATCAGTGAGACTCTGCAATTCGGGAATGGGTTCATCCCCTTCTGCATCTTCAGCAGTCTCGTCAGCACCTCGCGGCAACTCTCCAGAAACACCCAGTTCCTGATCCTGCATCAACGTGATCCTGAGATCGGTCTGGAGATCCATGAGGAATCGCTCGAAGCTGTCAGGAGGAGGAAGCACTGAATGTTCTCTGTCTCTGTCTCCAGACAGGACATCGCTGCCATCAGAGGTTACGAGCTCAGGAATGTTAGGGTTGAAGGAGGGAGCAGCAGCCGGTGCCGCTGTTGTTGCTCCACCAAGCCCAAGTCCAAGGTTGAATGCTCTTGCCATCTCTGCAAGCATAATCTCACGGGGATCGCGGGGGCGTACAACGTCCGTGGGTTGAGATGGTATACTTTGTCCTGGTCCTAAGCCAGAGGCGGTATCGTTAGGTTGATTCGGGTCATGCGCTCCACTTCCCAGTCCAAGTCGATCGCGAAGGCTACTCCACACGTGTCTCATTCGCCCAGCATCCGAAGTGGGAGTCGGGGAAAGCGGACGTTCGGATGGAACATGAGAATTGAAACCGGGAGGCTGAGGAACAGAGTTGGAAGACGACGGGGCTTGGGAAGACGCGAGTCCCGAAGAGAATATGGGCTCTGATGAACCAGTCAAGAGAGATGCAGCTGTTGCAGCTGCCGCTACGCTATTTTGAACGAAAGGGTGGTAAAAATAATATTGGCATGCGGATAGTCAGGTGATTGAGAAAACGTACCTTAGCAAAGTTCCCAAGACATCGATACTGGTCGCGGAAAGGCCAGATGCACCGACAGGTCCTTGGGCTATCGAAATTCCGTGGGGGTGTGTGCGTGGGCGATCCTCATCCTCATCTTCCTCCGCCATACCGCTAGCATTGGATGTAGTATGTTGACGCTGAGAGTCAACGTTTGAGGAGCCGATCATGGACTCTGACAGAGGCGACGGGGGCACGGTGGGAAGCATGCTAGTGGGTCGGGCCAAAATACCAGAAAGAGGATTGCGCAATCGAGCCCCGGGCGGTACGGAAGAAGGCCGTGTCGAACTAGAATCAAAACCGGTGTTGTTCAAATTTAGAGCATCGTCGGATGCTGGGGGTGTTGGATTGGAGATGGCTACTGGACGGTCTGCAGGGCGAGGAGCATCCGTCGTATGTACAACGCCCTGGACAACAACAAGAGTTCCAGGGGGCGGAAAGGGTCTAGGGATGGTATTGGCTTGTTGAGATAACGAATGTGGCAGAGTTGGGAGCGTGGATGTCTGTGGGAGAGGAACGAATGGGCGCTCTGGCTCGTGTGCCAGTGGTAAGGGGGAAGGTTGACGAGGAGGAGTCGTTGGTGCAATGACAACTTCTTCGACGTTGTCTATATGGTGCCTGCCTGGACTTGATTGGTTGACAGAGGGGGCAGTGGAGGAGGAGGAGATGGAGTGCGGGTCGTTTCGTTCGATGCCGTTGTCTATGTTTGAAACGTCTTTCTCTCTTTCCTTTCCCTTGGAGGATGCAGCGGGGGAATCAGTGTCAATGTGACTATCGGACACGCGATGTGTGATGACGCCAAATTCATCGACGTCACGATCGACATGGTGTTCGTCACGGTCCGGCAAGGGATCCATACGGTCAGGGACAGCTCCCTCGGTGTTGGCCGGGACGTTGTGTCTACGCGAGAGCCTCCAGAGGCGCTTCTTCGCTCTGAGCGTCTGTTCGGGTCGAGGCGGTAGGGTAAGGGATGTGAGAGGACGCGATCTCAGGGACAGCTTTGGGAGCGACGAAAGGATACGGCGAGGGAGGGATGGGCGGGAGACTGTCATGACATTCTGGGGTTCTGGGTCGGGTGCGGACAGTACCGTTGGCGCTGGAGCTGGACGACGAGAGAGAGACTGGCCCATGGTGGCGTTCGAGGGACAGCAGAACAAAAAGGCGGGCGTCGTAAAGCAAAGCAGCGGGGCGGAGTGACTCCGAGGACGCCGGGATGGTGTTCGGCGCTGTGGTTGACGACGACGAGAAGGACTGGGAGGACGACGACGACGGTGCTGTCGATTATTCTGGCATGTGCAGTCGCAGTCTCATCACCAACACGTCTGTTCCTTTCGGCAAACTCCGAGTGAGATGGCACAGCCATGCAAACAATATTTATTTATTTACTGTGTTACATGAAAAAAAAATGGAGAAAAATATATCATGACCCATTCAGACTTTCAAGCGCTCTGTTCCCGCCAAGAAGAACCCTTGTACAGGACGAGAACGATCAGTAGCTCCATCACAACCACGAGCCCCGCAAACCCAGTGTACAACCACCCGTCTCCAAGCGCAACCTGCAGTGGGATGGCAACCATCGTCGATATGAATGCCAGCGTACCCCTGAATGAACTATTCGTGGCCACCGCACTGGATGACCGACCCGGGTTCGCGTCCACAATGTACGCCAATGTGCACGAGTACATCCATCTGTACCATGTCAGCTCGCCCGTCAAGCTTTGGTCCCGTGCTTACATTGAAAAGAATCCACACAAGAACAGCATCAGACACATCACACCCACGTGAATCCGCTTCTCTGCCACCCATCCGTATCCGAAAACACTCGGAGGTAACCAGACCATTGCGAGCGTCGCGCTCTTCAAGCGCATCTTTTCAAACACTTTACTATCCCCACCTAGATTCAAGATCGGGGATACTCACCTCGGGATACCATTTACCCTTACCCTCGACCATCATCTTCATCGCCACGTGGTCCGACCAATGACCACCAATTACGCTCCCACCAATACTTCCTGTTGCCCTAAACATTCATGTTTCTGCAATTTAACGAGACACCCACCAGCGCCAAGCGAAAGAAGGACCACTCCAATAGAGAGTGTGTCATACTTGTAGTTTCTCCTCAACGTTTCGGTACAAGTGTATGACAAACAATAGCTGAAAGCAAACACCAATCCTAGTCGTGTGTCAACACTTTAACCATCAATAACGATCGGTGTTACTTACCGTTCGCCAACAGGATCGCGATGTTGTTCTTCCGTTGCATAATCTTCCAGAACGGTATAAATGGATTAATGTCCGAGAAAGACAGTCTGATGTCGTTCCTCTCCGCCTCGTCCTTGATTACGGCCGTCCCATCCTCGACAGAACTCGGTTCCAGTGACGTTTTCTTGCTGCTCGTCTGCCTTTCCTCCTTCTCCGCTTTGCTCTCCACGACTGTGGAATCGGTAGCAGATTTGAGGTTCCCTGCGGCGTTTCTTCGCCTATGCAACGCAGCTTGGTAAGTCAAGCTACGTTCTATCCGGAACGTGTCTTTGAACAAAAAGATGAATGCCCCCAGAATGACACCTCCACATGCGCCAAGGAAATAGAAAATCGCTCGCCACCCAAAAGCTTGCGATAGGCAGCCCCCAAGGATAGGTCCGAGGGCTGGTCCAAGAAGCGGTGCAGCGTAGAAGATGCCCATCATCGCCCCTCGTTCGTGTGTTTCATATATATCAGCTAGGGTTGCCGCGGAAATCGATAACGCTGCGCTGGACCTATAAGCCGTTCAGTTCAGTCCAGCACATGCCCGAAGATGAGTAAAATTTCTAACCCTGCTGCTTGCACGACACGCATTCCAATCAACACGTTGATCGTTCGCGCGTTGGCCAAAATGGCGCTTGCCAGAACGAAAATGGCAGTCGCTACGATGTAGACCAGCTGATCTACATTTGAGCTCGAGCCCGAACGCCCCAACAAAGGTAACGAACCTTTCGACCTTTAATTTCGCTGGCTGCGCTCCAGACGAGTGGTAGGTTTCCCTGTACTGCGATGAATGCTGCGAGCGACCAGCTGATCTGGATGTGCGTAGCACGCAAGTCATGCTCAATCAAGGCATTTGTCGCTATCCACCATCCAGTTTAGGCGTTTTCTCCGAGGTCTGAGGAAACTTCGCCTACGATTTTGGATGTTCGACGCAAGCGTCGAAATCAGACTCGCCGTAGATATAATCCACAGCGTCGTCGTCTATCGCGGAATAGTCGTCGTCAACAACACACACCGAAGCATCGAGATATTTACATACCTTTCTCATGTGACTCCATTTACGCGGGTCGTCATCGACGGCAACATGCTCTATATCTGGGTGAGATTCTTCTTTGTCAACCTCTTTTGATGACTGGCATGCTATTTTGATAGCAGAACTATCAGGAAGTCGGTGCTCAGGGGAGCTGGCCTGAAGTGTTCGGGTCGTAGAAGTAGGAGTGGACATGCCCGTCAACAAGTCAGAAAGGATGATGCTCACTCAAAGGTAGGCAGGTAAACAATTGGACTGTGCATCACCTACCCTTTATACTCAACCGGCCATCGCTCCACCCCATCGTACAGCCAAGGGTGAGTTGTGCCGTTGGCTTCCCGCTGGCTCCACTCATGTTTGCTGCATGCAACGGCCTGAAGCTACAGTTGAGCAACGTCATTCAACACGAGCTCAAGGTTTTCCCGCAGGTGAGGTATATCTGCCTTCTCCTCCTAGTGTTCTTACTCGCTCATGAACTCCATTGTGACATCTCACCTTTGAGTTTTGTATAGAGTTTTTAACGCGATGTAATGCGCTGCAGCTCGAAGCTGGAACCTCGAATGATATGAGGGCAAATCCTGCTCAGGCTATCTGAGTGAAAGAAACGATAATAGCTCTCGCATTGGCCCACGCTTGTCCCACCTGGGCTCTATGAGTCTGACCGGGAGGTCTGGGTTGCCTCTCGGAAGGCTGCTACATTTATGATCTCATCTAAACGTGTGAGTCTTATTACCGCCCCTAACTTCGCGTTGATCTTGCGGAGAAGCCCGAAAGTCGCCGTGCTGAAGAAGTCCGGACCCTAAGAAAGAAACAAAACAGTGAGTCTAAACGATAAAAAGATAGAGGAAGAAGAGATGCGCTGATCCGTTGTCTATTGGACCGCAGCAGTAAACACTGGGACAGGGAACGTTGTCTCGCGCCAGAGCGGAGACAGTGCGAAATCCATGCAGGAAGTATGGCCTCCGCATTTTTTTCTCAACGTCGATCGGGAGAAACCGTCAACATACCTTTTCCCTGCCTCTGCTTTTTTTTCCTCCTCTCCCCCGCGTCGTACGGTGCATCCCCATGCATTCCCTCGTCATCCAACAGGTTAGGAACACTAGAATAATCAAATCCCTCCACCTCTGGAGCATGATCGCCGTTGGAAGCGGATGTCTCAGCACCACCCGGTCGTGTTCCAGAGTCCGATTGCGAAACGAGGGTATTGGCTTTTGCCTTGTCGCGTTTTCGTTTTCTTTTCCATGCGCCGGCCTGACCAACGACAACAGTTGCATCAATCATCAGACTATCGTCTTGGTGTTCCAAAAGGGTTTGACGTTTGTGAGCAGGAACAAATGGAAGCTCAATTTGACCCGCAGGACGGGGGGATATAGGATCAAGTGCTTCGAGCACATCGGGTTCGCGTTGTCTCGTTTCAGTAATCATGGGAGCAGCGGAGAGTGACGTCTCTAGAGCCTGCGTATGCATTGAAGCGCAAAAATTTGTCAACAATCGCCGCACGAAGATGATTCGGACAATAACGACACACCTTAATGGAAGGTGGAAAGGATGGCATCAGCATACCTGGCGCAATAACCAACGTCTTGTGGATTTTTTCCATGAGGTTCTTGAAGCATTCGGCGGAAAGATCCGATACTTTCGCATGTGTAAAAGTGGACTTGATTGTGCTAGACGAGGAAGTCAATGCACTCTAATTGGTCAAAAACACGAGTTGTCAGCATGCGCGTAAGAATGTAGGGTGACAACAAACGAAGGGAATAGATGACAACAGTGCGATATCCACGCAAGTCTACATCTCAAATGAGAAATGATGCGAGAGTAATGTAACCGGCGCCTCAGATCATGAGACATCAAAAGTAATTTGGGAGGCTGAAACGAGATGTGCGTATATTGAGCCACAGGACTTACCTTGGATAACGCGCTGCCAAACAGGACACTCCCCGTGGCAGAGTAGGATTGTTCTCTACCAGCTGGAGGCGATGGTGTATCTCTCTGCAAGCGTTCGCCGGAAATCCCAACACCGAACAAGGACGAACGTGGAATTGAAACTGGTGTGGCTAATGAAGAGACAGTCCAAAGTCGCGACTCATCAGGTAGCTCTGCAGCTGGTGCCGAAAGCGGTGCGAAATTCATCGCTTGCGACTCCTCGACAACTGTGGAAAACGACATCTCAGCATCTTCATGTCTGTCTTCTGCAGAATCTTGGGGATTAAGCACTGGCTTGGTAACCTCCATAGCACCCTTGATAATCGCTACCAGCTCCCCTGTGCGACACTTTAAAACAGGGGGGATACTTGCGCCGACACCTCCAGGTCCACCAAACAGAGAAAGCAGATCCGGAACGGTGGTCGGAACTCGTTCCGCTAAAAGGAACAGGTGATGAGTCTGGAGTACGTACCTGAAAAAATCCACCGCCGGTAAAAATGGGATTTGTAGATGGACCAGGAAGGACAAACCGTGTACTCTCATCCTCCACCCGGGCCACATGTTCTCTCCATCGATGCACAGCCTTGTATACCGCTGCTCGCAGCTGTTGGACCTCCGTTCCTCGTATCAGCGAAGGGGAACCTACTAACCCAGTCTTATTCCACTTCCGTGCGAGCGTATCCCATCCGCTAGCACCCGTCCCACCCTCCGCATCATATGCCTCGACATTGTACAGTCTAAGGGCAGTACGGGATGAACGAGTTAGAACTCTATGAATGAGACCACCTCCATGAGGTATCACTTCCGCATCTGTGAGGGTGTGATCTTCATCAAATATGGCTGAGGGAGCGGAAGATCGCTCGATAAGCGAGAGGCGGAGTGTGTCATAAATATACAGAAGGAAATGCGTGTCAGAGCGAGCATAGGTCAACATTTCAGTAGGGAGTGGCCTGTTGAGTGGACGCCAGAAACCGGCACGAGTGATGCATCGACGAACGGTCAAAGTGAAGGGAAAGTCTATCACCCAGTGTAACGCGACAAGCGAAGCAAAGGCTTACCGAATTCTCCAATCCGCGAGTTGGTACCGCTTGTCGGGCATGAAGTCACAACAAGTCTCCAATAGATAAGCGAGACTGTGCTTCGGAAACTCTAACGGTGCTCACGAATGTCAGTAGTGACCAGGAAAATATACAACACTATGTACGCACCCAGCAATTTCGACGCATGAAATGTATCAAATAAGCCAACGACAAAAATATTGAAATCTTGCTGGAGCCACACGACGTCCGATTCTGCACCGTGGAAGACCTGGGGTTCAAGAAGGAGGTAAACATGAATTTGATCAATCGAGATGAACAGATTGAGCGAAAAGCACCTTGATGACTGAAGGGTCTGCAAAGACTCTTGCGACGACTTTGCCAGCTTCGCTAGCCATGCGCGTCTCCTCACTCGTTCCAACCTTCTTGCTTTTTTCTTGCCTGAGTCCCTCTCTAATCTCGGGAACTAATAGGTCAACCACGAAATCTCTTTGTCTTGTTGATATTTGCATGAGGGCCAGAAATCCCTTGTACGACCTGTATGAATGGTGTTCGAGATCGACAGCAAGTTCTGTTACTGAAGAAATGGTGTTCGCCATGGCGAGAAAGGCTTTGGGAGTCGAGACGAATGTCAGAGGAATAGTAGCAGATGGAGGTTTCGATGACGAAGTCTCGAGGGACGACGGGCGTAAAGGTTCTGCCGGCGGGTTGTATACGTGGTCGGGGTACGAAGGATGTGTCAATTCATAATAATAAGGATGCGATGTGCGTTTTCTCCCTTCCTCTTCATTGTCATCTTCATACTCATCTTCGACACCCTGATGCGGTCTGTTGTCATGGAAAACGTACCCGATAGGCACCTTGGCACACCATTTGTGTGGTAGGAGAGTTGCAGGTATGTATGGGGACTCGTCGGTGTTGGAAACAGTGCATTTGAACGATAGTTGTGGTTTTTGTATATGACTTGCGTGCGTCAAGGCAGGATCGAGCCGTCCATGAAATTGCTGTTTCTGCCACCAACGTTAGTGGTTCTAAAAAAACAAATATGGGGGGCATACCTTGAATTTGTTCTCGCGAGGAACGACAGGGGCAGGAGGAATATGGATGGCAGGGTCCTTTCTTTTACCGAAGAACACATCTAGTGCAATGTCGGTACTTTCCAGCATCCCCTCCATCGGGTCTACTATGTTCCGCACAAATTCATCCACGACATCCTCCTCCTCCTGTATCCTGTTCGTCTTTCCACTTGCAATATGAACAAGCTTACTAGCCAAAGAAAGAACGCGGTCCGAGAACTCGTCGATATCGCGTGCTAATGCCGAGTCGATAGAACGGTGGAAAGAGATGTCAGTTGGAAGGGATGTCGCTGCTAGGCGAGTGGTGGTAAGCGCTGCTGCTTGAAGCGCATCAGAGTAGGCGGTGAACGTGTCTACATCAACGTTCGAGGGTGTCCCAGAGATCGTCGCCATGATGGACTCAAGGCTCCTCGGGGTGGCAGTGTCGCTACAAAATGCGATCGAGTCACATGACTTGGTACTATGAGATCGCAACTTACCAGACACTGTCATCATGGCCACAACGAAACAACCAACCCGTGCGATAGACACGCTATTTCCCAAATGTAATGCGAGTTATATATTGGCATTCCAGTTCTCTTCTTGGTTCCCTTCCTTCTCTTCCATCTCCATCAAATCGACAGTCATCAGACCCCTGGATCAGTCTTTCAAGGCTTACCTAGAGTCCGATGGGGTGTTTGTTCCGGATGGATCCGAGGACGCGTTGGTTTGTTGTCTGCACTCCAATGGCACTGCTAACAAACCTACCATAGTGTACCTGAGAGCACGCTAACAGACGAAAATGAAAGTGACGACTCCGAGAGATCAGAGCCCGAGGTTCAACATTTTTCTTTTCCGGATCTGGACAAAGCAATACGCGCTGCTATCAATGAATATCAGGCAGTCTTCCCAAAATTGAATTTCTCCTCACCAAAGGTGTGCACAGAATAAAGCCACCAGCAACATTCGTATGCATTAACAAACTGATCAGGATGCGGCATGGATTTTACCAATGTCCTCGCCCCTCCGATGCACCTCTCCCGCTGATGTTTACCTTCTACTGAAGTCATCTGACTTCGTCACACACGATCTGAGCGTTGAACGTGTCTTCGAAGGGTGCAGTACGGACGATCAAGCATCGTACAATATAGAGCTTGTGCTCAGGAAATGGTACCCGATCAACCGAAGTCGGGAGATGCGATGTTTCGTGAAGAACGATACACTTCTTGGTTTGTCCATCAACTCTGAATCGCGGCCCATAATCACTCACTTCTTGGACAACTAGGGATCACTCAAAGAGACATGAATTTCTATGATTATATGACCGATCCTCTTACACAAGCCAAGATCAGAACCGCAGTACAACGTTTATGGGAAGAAAAAATTAGACCCAACTGGACATTCACTCAACCAGACTGTACGCGCCCTCTCTGCTGCACAGGCAAGCGGAATACGGCTGACTATTTAATTTTGAATGGCTTGTGGCTTCCCGGGTAGATGTCTTCGATCTTCTACTCACACGCGATCTTTCCCGAGGGCATATCGTCGACTTTAACCCTTATGCTCCGCGCACCGATCCTCTCCTATTTAGCTACGAGGAACTCCACGATCTTTCCATCCAGGTAGCTCGCGAAAACGATCAATCATCCACCGGAAGTACCGCTTTCCGTGACCTCCCAGAATTCCGCGTGATAGATTCACCAATGCATCCGGCTGCGACATACAACGCTCCAGTGCACCAGCACAACATGTTACCTATAGAAGCTCTGATGTTGAGTGAGGGGAAGAGCATGGCTGACTTTTCCGAGATATGGAGAGATGAAGTTGAGCAAGCGATGCAAGATGAGGACGAAGGATCATGTCAATACACAGACTAGAGAGATAAATTTCCTAGATCGTTCTACAAGCCTGCCAAGAGCGAGGACTATTACTATAACTTGGGCCTAACGTGGACTTGCTTCCTCATTCTTTCAATGATTCCTTCCGCCTCGTTCTCAATTCTACTCAGCAGAGCTTCGCATGTGGGGATATCGTTGATGAGGCCCATGGATATGCCAGCACTCCAAACCCCATACTCTGGATCTCCAATGTCATACACGACCTTTCCCCTGGCACCAGACACAAGGTCGCGTAAATCGGCAAATTGCGCACCCCCTGGCCTTTGCTCAAGGGCGACGACCTGCTTCGACACCTCGTTCTTAAAAACTCGTGCGGTATTGTTCAGAGTGCGGAAGATATGGATGGTATCTTGTTCGGTGGATGAGACAATCTTCTCCTTGATGTTCTGGTGTATCGGACTGATCGTCTTTCAGCGGAACAAATTTCCAAAGAAATGATCACAAATATACCTCTCCACCGTGCACATAAAGCGTGTACCTGGAATGCGAGCTTTGGGATTCAGATGTTTGATTTGGGCAAATTCGCGCACCCATATTTACACCCTTTGAACAATTTGAGTGTTTGCACGCAGTCCTTGGATGGAAAGACTCACAGCAGCACCGAGGGCTATGGCAGCGGCCAAACCACGACCATCAGCAAACCCTCCAGATGCAATGTATGGTGTCTTGAGCTCCTGCGCTGCTCTAGTCAACTATATTTATATACAGATTTCAGCCTTTCAGCAGTTAGTAGGCAACGTGAATTCCATACCAACACGAGATTCCCGATATCCTCTTCTCCAGGGTGACCCGCACCTTGGAATCCCTATTAAGCACTTGACGCGAAATCAAACCTACACTTGCCATACATTCGAACCCATCGATACTGATAATATCAGCACCCATCCGTTCTGCGGACTAAGATTGGAATTGGGTTGAGTGAAGACAGAACATCACATATGGGGACAGATGATTCTCCAACCTTGGCATGTCTAATGGTTGTGCACTTGTGAAGCACAATACACCCGTGCGATTTGAAGAAGCGAACGAGTTTTCCCGCTTGGTGCCGTCACTTGAGACCCAGAAACGCCAGAAGAACGAAACTTACCATTCCCGGCAGTCTCGAAGATCCGAACGCCCTCTTCAACAGCAGCACGAGCGTAACCTTCATAGTCTGGAGGGTTGATGGTAGGAAGGATAGTAATGTTGACACCAAATGGGTTCCTGGTGGCTGATGTAGTCTCGCGGATAGCAATGCGTAGGGCGTCGGGAGTAGGTTGAGTAAGAGCCGTCAGCATCCCTGGAAACGGAGCCATTACTACCAGGCTATATTGCCATCAGAACTCAGAACACACCGAGACCGCCTGCGTTGGAGATGGCAGCAACGAGCGGAGGTTTTCCAACCCTAGTATGAAACACGACCAGAAAGGCTTTCACGAGACGATCTGAACATGCCAAGCTGCGCTTACCATTGCATTCCTCCTTGGACGACAGGACTAGAAGTGTGGATGATAAGTACACGTATAACTGGCCGAATCGCGTAGTACGTACATTCGTATACGAAGAAGTTCGGTGAGGGACGTGGATATCATCTTTGCTGGTATGTACAAGTCCGGGGAGAGAAGAGGGTACTAATCTTTGTGGCATGTGATTTACCACTTCTAGCTCATGCACGCCGGATCCGGGTCGGAGTTGCCGCAAGTCTATTAGTAGACCGGTATCTGAGCAGCGCCGAGCGGTAGTCTTGGACTCCCTCGTGTCTGGAGTCGGTGAATTATCCATGACAATTCTATGAATCGACCATCGGCCGTGCAGAATCCCTGCAAGCACCCAGTAGTCATCGTCCCGATATAAGTATTACATAAGCACTGAAGTGTTCTGGATGCACGTGACCGCGACGCGTGTGTCACGCGTTTCGTCGAACTGCCTCTCGCTGGACCAACGCCATGGCCTCGATCGGATCCGTCACCAAACAAATAGCAGCGCTCGAAATCTCCTCCAAGAAGCAGCCAAATCCAACCTCGGCTCGGTTGACCCACTCGAAACAGACCAGTCAAACGAACGTTGCAAAACTCGCCAGCAAATATGCTCCCCACCCCATTCTCAAGCCTACACAACCATCCGCTCTCCGGAATCAGACAAACTCAGAGAACAGAACCACCACGCCACCGCCACCACCCCAGACCAAACCCGTCACCAAACCTCCTTCTGTCGACATCGGAAAGTATGACGGCGGGTTCGAGATAGACAATGAGAAAAGAGGCGAGAAGGTATACGGGGAAGCCGCCGAAGCTTTGGCACTCGATTCGAGCGTTTCCAAGTAGGTCTCCTGATCGCGCCGTCCTCCTCATCCATAACGCCCCTTGCAGAATACGGCCCACCAGGGAGTGGAGCCTGAACTCGTTCGATATCGGTCGCCCTCTCGGGAAGGGGAAATTTGGCCGTGTATACATGGTCCGCACAAAAGTCGAACCGCACTACATCCTCGCGCTCAAGTGCTTATACAAGTCCGAAATCGTTCAGTCTCGCGTCGAAAAGCAGATCCGTCGAGAAATAGAAATTCAACAGAACCTTCGTCATCCCAACGTCCTCCGTTTATATGGCTATTTTCACGACGAGAAGCGTATCTTCCTCATGCTCGAATTTGCAGGCAAGGGCGAGCTTTACAAGCAATTAAGCAAGCATGGGTGCTTCTCCGAGAAGCGCAGCTCGAGATATATTGACCAGATGGCGGATGCACTACAGTATTTGCACTCGAAGCACGTTATCCACAGAGATATCAAACCGGAGAACCTCTTGCTAGGCATCAACGGCGAACTCAAGATTGGGGATTTCGGGTGGAGTGTCCATGCGCCGAGTAGCCGACGAATGACACTCTGTGGTACATTAGACTACCTCCCTCCAGAGATGGTGGAGGGGAGAGAACACAACGAAAAGGTGGACTACTGGGCACTCGGAGTGCTCACGTATGAATTCATGGTCGGAAACCCGCCGTTTGAAGACAGGAACAGCGTTAACGGTCAGTGCATTCATCCCAGTCATTCAATCGATCCAGTGCTCATCGTGATATAGCCACGTATCGACGGATAGCAAAGGTCGACCTGCGCATACCGTCTCATATTTCGCCTGAAGCGAGAGACCTAATCTCCAAAGTAGGGTCTCCCATCCATTGATGCATATATCCAAGCGCGGTGTGCTCATCTTGCTCCATAGCTCTTGAAATACAATCCAGAAGAACGGATTCCGTTGGTAGAAGTTTCCCGCCATCCTTGGATTGTCAAACACCGTCCAAAAGGGACTTCACGAGGGGGAAACGAGGCCTAGATACTTTGAACTTTTTGTATGAACTTGCTCTGAAGCCTCTTGTCATCTATAATTTTACATATGTACCCGTCCGTATGTACTGGTATGCATTCATTGCTTTTTCCGACGTAGAAAAACATCTCGCAGCAGGGACGGTTCGTCCGCATGTCTTTTCTGATAAGGTGCATCCTCTCACGATCCCGGACAAAGTTCTCAAGAGCAAGAGAGACTTGGGATATTAAGGTCATTTATTCCATGATCTAATTCGAGATGAATGACAGAAATGTAATGCCGTCTAGCTAAGCTACTCTGCCTCGATCACTGTTCCCGAGAACTTGTCAAACATTATGTTGAGTGACGAAGGATTACCTTACATTAGTAAATCATTGACGCCATGTCTGCCCGCATACGGTTGTAGTCAAGGAGGCCCTCAATGGGTCCGAGGGCTGCGATCGCAATCTATTCAAGCGCGTCAGTGTCCAGGAATTACATACATGAGCGGGAAAAGGGGGAGTGAACGTACATCCTTGTCCCAGAGATATTTCTGTGCAACGCGCCTGATTTCTTCCGAAGTAACAGCGTCGACGGCATTCTCGATCTGCTTAGGCGTCATACGGCGACCAGTAGTGACCAACTGTCGGCCAATATCTTCAGCGATAGCGGTGGTCCCGTCTAGGCTAAGAAGAAGGCCTGCTTTGAGTTGACTTTTAGCACGCTCAACTTCCACGTCGGTAGGCGCCATAGACATGCGGGCCCATTCCTTGAGTGTGAAATGAGCCATATCGTCAAGATTCATCAGGTTCTCTGACACTAGGTAGATACCCCATAGGCCAGTATCGGAGTAAGACGTTGAGAAAGACATGAAGCTGTTGGCGAGGTTGTTGGAAGATATGATATGGGAGAGCCGAGAAGACAAAAGCGGGGAGGCCCCCAAAGAACGGTCCCAGTTACCCATAATCGATTGCATCACCAACATGGGGAAATAGTCGGGGGAACTCCAACCCACGCCCTCGACAGCAATAGCAACATGCGCGCACGGAAGGTCATCATCACGGATGCGAACTTCCGAGCCAATGAAGTCGGAGCCAGAGTGGGCAAGACGTCCAAGTGAGATGGGATTGGGAGAGACAGGGAGAGAAGAGAAATGCTTTTCGGCGAGTTTTACAAGTTCCTGATGGTCAACACCACCTGCGCCAACCAAAACCATGCGATCACCCGTGTAGTTGGTCTTGATGTAATTCGCAAGGTCATCGCGCTTGATGGACAAGATGTTTTCTTTGGGGCCCAGGATTGTTCGGCCAAGGGGTTGACCTACGAGATGTTGGCAATAGCATGACAGAGGAGAGAGAGGACACACCTTGAAATGCGACAGAGTGTAGGTGGTCAAAGACAACTTCTTCAAGTTGCTTGTCGACTTCCTGTTGTTCACGGAGAATGACGTCTCGCTCGCGCTCGACCGCAGCATTCTCAAGCTTAGAGTTTTGAAGTATGTCACTGATGATATCGACAGCGACTGAAACGTCCTTGCGGAAGCTCTTGGCATAGTAAACGGTTTGCTCGCGCGAGGTATACGCGTTCAGATGAGCGCCGAGATTCTCCACTTCCAACTCGAGCGCGTGTTGGTTCCTCCGACTTGTTCCCTTGAATGCCATATGTTCCAAAAAGTGCGCCGTCCCATTCGTCTTGTTGGTCTCTGCGCGAGAGCCCGCGTCTATCCAAACGCCTACAGTAGCCGTCTGTGCATGTGGATGGGACTCTGTTGCAATGGTGAGACCGTTCGGGAGTGTAGTTGTCTCGGTGACGGGCGCCGGTATGTTCACAGCCGTCGCAAACGACCGCAGAGGCCGCTGGGGTTGTGTCAAAGACGGAAGGGGCTGGAAAAAGCGGCGAACTCACCTGGTGACGAGCTGCACTGCGGAGAGCACGACTCAACGACGTCGACAACGTTCGGGAGACCATTCGGGAAAAAGGTGGAGTGAGCGTTCCTTCCAAAAGTTCGGGTGTTCTCGGTCGTTCGGACATTGCCGGTTTTTTTCTTCTCCGACCCGATCACTGTATTACTAATACTAATCTACTGAGTCCCATGACAGTCCCGCACGCGCACCAGGAACGGTGCATTTCCAAGTCCTTTGAGCTCCCCGCGAGAGGTTGAACCCATTCTCAGAAACTGCGAGGAAAGCGTTTGAAACAACAGAGCAACCATTATCTGTTGCTAAACCCCCTGCATCTTTATCCTCAAACTTTGAGGGGTTCATTTCTGGGGCGACGATCAGCGAGATGTTAGGAAATCCACCCTGAATGCTTGTCGCGGCATCCGGCACAGTAGTGTCACTGCGCAACTGATATAACTGTTGACAAGGCGACAAGTCAATGCTAATACCACCGGCAACCTGATCAACTCACGCGAACGATAGACCCTTCCTTGAGCGATGACGCAGCGTCGAGAGCAATAGTTCCGCGTGATGGGTCACCTGCATTGATGCGGTGGAGTTCGGACACCTGAATGATACAGAAGAATGGAAACATTGTTTGTTATCCAGCAGCGGACATTGTGCGTACCTGCTCAGTTGAAGAATCAATGACACCGACATAAAACTCATCCTCTTTGGTCACACATGTCATGTGTGAAGAACGAAGGTCGTGGTTGCGGATGGCGCTGAGCAGTAATTCGGTGGGATTCTGATTATCAAGTGATAGAATTAAATTCCCTTCAGAACTAGTGCGAGCAGATCAGTTCCTGACAGAGTTAAAGAACCATTCAATACCTCGTAACGGTTAGATCGGTACTCAGCGCGACTAGTGGTGGGGAGGAAAATTCAACCACTGGTGGAGGTGAAGAGGATGAATTGAACGCGATACCAACAGCCCCATCAGATAGGATTGACCCATTATGGAAGAGTGTAACAGGACGACCGGTTATAAAAGGGGTAGACGAGGCGACGAGAGAGAGCTACATGGAACGAAAGAACATACCAGATGTAGACAAGACTGTAAGATGGGATGTGGGCCGACAGATCGAACGAATTACATACCTTGATTGCTCGCGGGAACGCGCCCTCCAACATGGTCACCAGCGCGTCAGATTGCTTGCCAGAGAAGTAGAGAATACTGTCCACAGCTGATGGGCTGCAGACTGAAGTTTACAACGGAATGTCACTAAGAAGGACGAAACATACTCGAGGTTTCGCAACGCATCAGGCAGCTCTTTTCCATCTGCTTGCCTTGATACCAAGTTTCCGGTTGATCTCCAAACATCTTCCCAATTAACCTTGCCATCAGAATCGGAACAATCGCTGAAAATCCGCATTTGCGAATCCTCTGAACGGAATCGAGTTGCCCCGTCTGCTCCCTGCATTCTTTGTCGTGCAGAATGCCACCTCCCGACTTGTACTTCTGGTCGGCCGGAAATCGTAGAGCGGAAAGACACAGCGTTTACGAATGCGTAGGCAAGAGAGCACGAATCTGGTTCATTTCGTATTCTCGAACCCAGGTGACGGTAGGATAGTGGCGCAGATATGCAGCCGACATGCACGGGATGGAACTGGGTAAGTGTAGATGTGATGTCAGACAGAATCTCTGGAGGAATTGTCGACGAAGGGGCAAGTGCAAAGAGCAGGACTTGGTCTGGCGAGGACAGTTCCTGTCTTCTCTCTGAGAGTGACTGGCGGAGGTTGTTGGATAGTTGGCGTGCGGATCGAGAATGCAAAGTGAGGGCGGTGAGGATTTGCGAAGGTGGCATACTAAGTTACAGGAATCAGGTTGCGAGTTCAATCCACCAGCCTCGTCTAACCATACGGAGAGTCAGAAGAAGAAAATGATGACGCACTCTTTGCAAGATCCCTGAAGTCTAATTTGCTCGTCGTGCTCCGCAACCAGGATTATGTATCAAGTTCGGGTTCTGGCACCGACTCCTCGCAGGGAAATTTGGGCGGGTTGTCCCATCGCCCCTGAGTAATATGTACCATCAACTGCTGGCGAGACTGAGCGAGCATTCAGTGAATAGGTGTTCAAGTTCGAAATGCTTCAACGACTACCCGGGCCGTACTGCAATAATTACCGCAGTTTGTATTTTTCGTTATTCTGTGGAAAGAATTCCACCCATTGCGACTCAGAGCTTCAAACCCTGCTACTGTATACCGGCAATAGTATGCGCTCAAAATCTCAAACATATTGAAAAATCAACCTCAAGCAACAGTACATACTTACAAGTATGCCGACGAGATGTTGAATTCGCTGTGACCCTGGGGATACTTACGTCATCGACTCGTGGACCCAATCAGACCGGGCCACCTCGGCCTAGGATTCCGATCCGATCCGCCCCAAGGCGGATGTCATGATTTGAAACATACTTCCACGGAAAATTTAGGACTGAACGGACTCAGAAACATCAATACACTCGGTAAACTATGTAGTATGTGTTTACTAATGGCGGTTTGGCAGCTCTCTATCAAAGGCAAGTGACTTCGGGTAGTTCCACCGATTGTCATCATGGAAATCAATGATACCATTGCTCGTACATGTCATGATTGAGTCACTGTCTGATTGGAAACAGCCTGAAAGTCACTGTAATTTTCATGATCGAACAATTTAGCATGCGTGCGGTACTTTGAACGCGCCGATACCGCATCCGATCCATGTGGGTCAACGCGACTTCAATTACAACTTGAAGGACCCTGCATCGTGATGTATGCATATACTGTCGTGTTCAAACACATTCAGAATCTGACATACGATTCCGAGATATTACAGTGCCTGTGCACAAGGGCAGTACGATGAAAATGGAAAACGTGCCTCTCAGAGGCATGTTCACGGGTACAACCAAATACAGCTGTTGACCATGTTACACAGATTCCCCTCAGCTTAGATGGGCCAATCGTTTCCTCGTTTGTAAGTGTGCTCGTGCCTCCTCGTCGAGTGTGTCGACAACGCATTCATATGGGAGAGGAAACTCTCGCGTGACGCGGTAGAGTCCCATGTTATTGAGGTGTTTGTTCTCCAGTCGGACTGATAATATCTCACGTTAGTCACGGTCATTAAGGAAAAATAGAGTGTGAGACGACGAACAGAAATTCCACTGCACTCTCCGTAGCATCTCCAACATGGCAGTGACAAAAACGCCTTGATCGAAATTCGCTTTGTCAAGGAATAAATAAGACAGCCACACGAACCGAATGCATAGGTCGGATATCTGAGAAGAGATATTATTATGAGATACAAGCAATATTGATGTCTGATCTTACAATGGCAAAATAATAATACTAGGACAACATTAGTGGTATTAAAGAAATCGAGTCAACATAACGTACCGGTATGTGCGATGAGTAGAGAAGCTGCGGCCTTAGCAAGGGATAGCGAGTGCCTGGTCTACACATCGCCCAGTCCATCAGTATGTCCTGAGATATAAATGCTGTTGTCGTTTCGAAACATAGGAAGGCACAGAGGCGTACCCATAAATACCCATATATCGAATTGAGGGTTGCTATGAAACACCAGAGGACATAACGCTCACTGTTATCCACTGGCCAGTAATTTTGTCAATCATTTTTGATCGCCATTGAATCAGACTTACTTTGATTCCTCCAGCGGAAGTAAAAGAGATAATATAGTATCCCCATCCCGTATTTCCCAGCCTATACACCAGGTACTGAGAAAAGAATGAACAATAATAATATAAATGACCCACATTGAGAAGTTGTGCGGAGAGCCTCGTATCCCTATATCTCCTCAAGCACTGCACGAAACGTGCCAAAAAGGGTAACATGCCCAGGAGAAAGTACCATCCCCAATTGTTAGACGTAGCGCACGTCGACCATGCTGTTTGTACTTGAGGGTCGTAAGCTGAGTTTAAGAGATTCTGAATTGTACTGATGGGAGCTGATGGTTTCACTTGATAAAATGAGGTGACGTTGACGGGAAGCGAAGCATGCAACGAATATTCCGAATGGATTGGAGAATTTACAGATGAGCTGGGGGAACCCAGTGAGAAGTGGGTGTAGAAGCACCCCACGAAGAACAGGTTGGAAAATGAGTACACAAGACTGCACGTCAGATCACTGGCATTAATTGGTGAGGCGCATTAGATGAAGCAACCGTTAGGGATCATACCCGAGCCAAACATCCGTGAACTGAAGTATCGTCAGATAAATGGTGCCTAGTAACGCTGATGTTTGGCGACAAACCTCGACCTCATACATCCCACTAGCTGCGAGTTTGGCTATTTTTTTAATTGCCCACCAACGAGCGCGTCCCCACATGAAACACTTTATGTCCAGACATGGTCGATGTCAGACCAGAATGAGGAAAGTTGGAAACTGATGGAAAAGGGCTTACGCGGAATGGATTGAACATGACCACGAAGGTGGAAATGAGCCAAATCAAAGGCCAGAGCATTGGGGGACCAATCTGAGCCAAGGAGAACCAGAACGCGTAGGCCAGCGTGCACAACAAGAAAGACGGAAGCTTCGCATCTGGTCAAAATCAGGCCGCTTATGTACGCTGTGTAAAACATACCTCAAAGTATTCGCGGCAATCGAGTCGTGATCTTGGATTCAGTTCTGAGGGAATTATCAGAGGGAGAACATAACATAATAGTGGCAACACACGAAATATAAAGACGTAGTTGATCTTGTTGCGCGCCCATGCAACGATATTGATGCCAACCAGTGCGGCCAGTAGTACAGGGATAACAAGAACCGAGTAAATATAAAGCAGGATATTCCATGATGGAAGTGTTTCCCGCGTATGCTCCTGAAACGCTATGAGGTGAAGCTCAGAATGATACCACTGAATATTCCCAGAAGAGGTTCCTACATAGGTAGCCGCCGGCCACAACTGCAGGAAGAGCTAGCCCCAACCACAATCCAGAGCGGAGTGTACTTAAATGGTGCGTTCTTGATGTTGATCCAACTCGAAGGCGGCCGACTGCTTTCTTCCTGTCTCCACGCTCTGGATACGAGGTCTATATGTAAGTAAGAGTGATACACGACTCCCATAACTCCCGGGGATGGAAGGAACATACCGAATCGAATGGCAAAGTGGTGTTCCATTTCCTTGATCAGAGCGCTTACCAGAGCGCCAGAGCCAAAAGCAGAAGGCTCTACCTACAAAGAGTTATACTTGAGTGTTCCACCGTCGCTGACCAACATGGCTGCATACTCTCTCCTTCATGTAGGCGTCCAGGACACAAGTCTTAGTGATCTTCTCATATTTCCTCAACGCTTTCCGAAAGCCAGCGAGATTGAGAACCTTTATACAAGATACAAAGTAATTATAAGCAGTCCACAGACAGCACAGAAAGAACCCACCCTGTAGTTGTTCAAGGCCTCGAGGCCGCTATAAAGCTGTCAGCATCACGCTCACATCCACGAGCACGAAAAAAACAATGACTAGGTTGCGCAAGACAAGCCCGTTGCCGACGCTTTGATAGCGAGTTTCCAAGAAAAAAAAAACCATGTAGCAACGCACCGATAATGTTCGGAAACGGCCCTTCGGAGTCGCCTTTTCGCCTGTTGATACTCCAGTGGGTCAAAGCGGTGCCTCGTTCCACTACACGGTTGGTCTCGAATTGCATTTAAACGCTGGAGTCGCATTCTAAGGTATTCGTCTAGCGCCCCTGAGGGATCGTCAATCTCAGTTGCGCCTTCCTTTAATTCATCCTTGTTCCACGATTCAGAATAATCGACAGTCAGCTTGTTTTCAAGCTCTAAGTGCGGCGTGCCAACGAGACTGAGGCGCCCTGAAAATTTGTGAGTCAATCAGCAAAACATTCTCGTGACGAGACGATAATTACTACGCTTCAGTCCAGGTAGGACGCCATCTCTGTCAGCTTGATGCAACCCTTTGGATTTCGCCTTAGTTTTTGGAAATCGAATTAGCGACGAAAAAGCAAGATAAAATCTCTTGGCCCAACTCCGAGCAGTTGATTGCGCAGATGATTCCTAAGGGGTAGAATTTTAGAGGATTGTGCGTTGGGCACCACAATGAATGCTGACGTAAAACATTTGACGGTGTGCTTCAAGTTCGTGCAGTTGTTTTTTTAATAGCTTGGCATGTTCGTGCATTCCTTTCTCTCTCTCTAGGTAGAACGCTTCTACTTTGGTCAACTCAGCATCAAGGATGTCAAAGAACTTGACATGGATCGCGGGCATGTTGGAAAGTATTGGATGCAAAGGGGGCGCTGTTGGAGATGCTGTAAAATTGGCGATGATTTATGGTTAGCCCTAGGCATACGGAGACCATTGCTAGGTACCTGGATCCTCAAAAAAGGGTGAAACTGAAGAGAAATATTGTGAACCCTAAGTTCGGCAGTCGTTACTGATGGCTCACTTCTTTGGTGACCCATTCTCCCGTCCACGGGGGAAGCTAGTAAGTGGATATCCGAGTCGGCAAAACGTTTCGTGGAATCAATTTCCGAAAGTCGTGCGTTTGCGATACTACTTGATCTATCCACGCCTGCCTCTTCATGATTGAAATAAGTTCCTTGTTCAGGGCCAATAGTTGTGTTCAAAAGCGTCCTCACCTTTGAACCTCCCCTTGGTATTTCGAATAGTAAGATCGACGGTCGTTCGTGCAGAGGGACTTGACGCATGTAATTGTAGCGGATCGTCCGCTTGGATGGCTCTTAACTGTATTTGAAGAGCACGATAGTCTCTGTTGAGGAAGAAATGGAACGGTTCCCAGGGATTGAAGCAGATAAGAATAAGAACTTTCTAACAAGGGACAATAGGCGGATTACATGTAAGCATCTTTCCACTCAGGTGTCTGTGGAAAGCAGCCCGGTAAATAAGCATGCGGAGATGAATTTGAAGGATACGTACTTGGGAATCTTGAAGGTATCTGCAGCAAGACAAAGGTAACAAGCGGGGAATTGGTCAGGCATGAACAAGGCAAAAAAAAGACTGCTCCCACCGTGCAAATTTCATGACAAGCGATCAGGTAGAAAGCGGCTACAGTCAGTATTTTATAGAAACAGGAAAGAATCACTGCGGTGAGCCGCACAGCACTATGGGATGTCGGGAAGAACAGGCGAGTTGTGCATTTTAGAGACTTATAAGTGAACGGATAAAGATCAAACGACACACCTTTTCAGGAGCAGTCAGTTTGAAACAGACAGTGTGATCAGCGGAAAAATACTATGTAATCCGATTGGGCCGGGACCTTTCCTGCCATGAGATATGACATCACGAACTTTCCGCCCAAGGTAAGACGGTTTGCATGTAGAGTGATTCATATTTCACGTTTCAAAACATTCCGCGGATTTGTGTTTCAGTGCTTGCGTCTGTCAATACATATGATCGTGATCCATGCAGGCTGTTTCAACAAAAATACCACTGACACCGAAGTTCCCCACTTTGACAGCCTCTATCAGCAGAGTAGTCTGTTTCTGATATACTGCCGTTGAACGAGAATATGCTGCAGACCTACCATAAAATATATTCAACGCAATACGTGCCGCCATTTATGGCGATTGACACTGACGTGCTTCCGAACGTCAGTGTCCATACTACATGAGGTATAGCACACTACCTCCATACCAGATAGTGCTCCTTGTTATGTAAGTATCTTTATGTTGGTTTTTTGGTGATAGAGGGGATTTTGTTACAACATTCTTTAAAGCAACACAGGGTATTCTACCACTGTGCCTCACCGTGACACTGGCAGACGGTCGAAAACTAGCGGATTGCAGCAGTCATCCATATAAACGCGAGGTGCGGGGTAACTTACAAGCTAGATTATCCGTACCATGGTCAACGTCGACCTTGCTAAGAAGTAAAACGATTATTTCTGCTGATGCGATGAACATGATGCTGCCCCTTCCTGACCAGCGGCAGGAATGTAATACTTACCGACTTTGCTCATCTGAGAAAAGTCGTTTTTGATCTCGGACGCAGCAATCGTCAAGTTTTTCGGGTGCAGTACCAGGTCACGGTAGTACTTGTACTAAATCAATCGATTCGTCTGTCACGTGTCACACGGGCCTCAGAATGACGTCACAGGCCCGATTGACGAATTATTTCTAAGTGCAAATAATATAAACAGTTATTTGAATATTTGATTAATTTATAGGTACTATAAAGGAAATAGCGATATTTGCCCTTCAAGTCAACTTCAAGTTGTATCTGTATCTGGGATGATCCGGTGCGTCTGATTTGAACGACTCGGAGTGCAAGAGAAGTGGCACAAAAAGTCATACTGCCATCCGCGCGTGAGATGAGAATTTTTTCTTGTCTGAACATTGTGGATGTGGTCGCTGGAGGGCGGCAAAAAGTGTTGACGACATTTGCGGCGGTGTTGTCGCAGGAAACTGTGGGGGCGCACAATTGATAGAGAAGGGCATTGAGGGCATCATTGGACGCGCCATTTTCATGGTTCACAACGCGTTCAGCAGCCGTTTGGGTGCGCAAGATGCGAGAGAGAGGTGAGGGATCGAGGGATCACTGGCCCTGGCATGTTCGGGATCGCGAATAATTCGTCATCGTTGACAAAGCCGTGAAGCGGCACGAAGGGCGTTGTCGACGAGAGACAGGCACGTCGACGACGTGAAGGAAGATGTGAGCGACTGACTGGGCGTGTTCAGCACGCTAGATGGGAGCGTCTGCGCCCGTGACAAACTTGAACGAGCGAAATCTGCACGAAAGTCGTCGATGCTACAACAGCAGCGTTGGCGCAAGCATCCGAGATCTCGACGCAAGATCAGTAGGAGCAACTTGAAGGAGCGTCCGGATCTACTAGGCGTTGCCCAATAGCTTCCATGAGGGCGGACGAAATGCCGAAAATTTGGGCGTCATAACACGTCACACCGGCTGACGAATCGATCGGGCTGTACAACTACTTTCCCCGGAAGCGGGAACAATTGACAACCCGGTCCGCCGGGGCCCTTGTCCAAGTGCAGCCGCCCGGAAACTGACTCGGATGCCAATTCTTTGACCCTATCCCCGACTCCCACGTGGAAGTGAGGGGAGGATTTTGTTGGCAGCCACTGGAAACATTTTTTCTTGCAACTTGAAACCCATGCTTGCGAATACCATAATGAACAAACCTTTTGATGCGATGGGAATGCAGCCCCTATGTAGCTAGGTTCGTTGCTGTTGTAGTATCGTCTAAGTATCTCCTGAAATGTTCGACCTCTGCGAAGTTATAATTAATCCAGAATGGTTCGAACCCAAGCGGTTTCTAGGTAAGGAAACTCAATCGGCCGCCCAATTTTCGTTTGCATTCGGATTCGGTCGTGTGACTCCAAGTCTGCGTCTCGCCGCGACTCTCGCGTGGTTGCCGATCTTACAACTGCCCGGAGGTATGTCACGGATGCTATCACTCTGGAGTCTGGATCTATATTGTTTCTATGCTCGCTCTCTTCCAGTTGGAAGCGCCATCTTCGTGGGGTCTCAGAGAGGAGACTCTCAGAGGGTCTGGACGGTGTCGATGTGGAATGGACTTCCCTCGTGCATTCCGATTCCGTCCCTGCCATCAGCGTTTGACTTCGTTTTGACCTGCATGCTAACTCTTTTTTCTTATCCAATCAAGCCGCGACATGAGAATATCAGCCCTGGAAAACTTGCACACCTTGTTGGATGAGTTGCAACGCATGAAAAGGTTTTCAAGTTGTGGTCTATTCCGCATCAGTTACTCATCAGGTACAATATAACATTGCACACACATATTTTCATTATCTGTATAGCACGTGTTCTTGCTCCCTGGAGTTAGGGACTTGGCGCAAGTGCGTCGCTACGATATTTGAATTAGCACGGTTGTGCAATCACCGTTTGTGGCTGGCTTACAGTATGTAGCCAAGTTGCACAATTATTAGGCCTGTACATGTCGCGCTATAGTTCGAGTCTGGAGCTCTGCCGAACCGCCGAACCGCCGAGTTATTTCTCGATTTATCGCGAGCAAACGATTGAAAGGGACATACATGATTGTACCGGGACAGTCACTGGCACTTGATTATCCAGATCATAGATGCGGCCAAGATGGCTTGCGCTCAGCGGGCCGGGCTGCAGGGCGTTCGCCCAACCTTGCATGTAAGTACCTACGCTGTAGTACTCGCTCTCATAGTCACATCCACATCTTGTATCCCACCCAAGTTGAACTTAAGTGCTTGTCACTGGCAGTGACAAGCACTTACGTTCACTGATCACACAACAACTGGACGACACTATGGGAGTGATGCTGGCTATGGATTCGACCTGGCTATCTGTCTAGTCAGAAACGTTGAAAAGACGTTCAACCTGTGACGTACACAGCCACGTAGCGCGTGCAAAACGGGCACTTTATGATAGCCCAAGGTAAAGGGGGGGAAGGCTACGGCACTTTGACTACTATCCGAGCTACCTTGGCGGATATAGTTCGAGTAGCTGATGTGCGGTTTCCAGATGGGCCTGTCGGCTTGAAGCACAGCGCGGTCACGGTCACGTGGAGGTTTGCCAGAGCGTTCCAAATAGGTCCGGGTGCGGTGGTTCGGTGTGTGCTTTGACCTCGAGCTCGTCAGCGCAGGACGCGACCTCGAACTGCTCGGCATCAGTCCTTTCTCCTCTTTCCATCATCATTTAAAGTCCCTCGCTGCCATTTCTTAGCATTACATCCACAGCTTCTTCGCCTGGCCTGTAAGCCATGGCAAATTCCCCATCGCATGTCATCAGCCCTGGAAAGAAGACGGGCATTCCAAAGCTGCTTAATGACTATGTTAGTCACCGATGATTTGGCCATAGAACACGTCGTTGATGAGTCTGACCTACCAGCAACTTGGAGATTCCCTAGGCAAGGGCGCGTTTGGTCAGGTATACCGTGAGTGCCATCGCTCAAAGGACGAACAGAGTCAAAGCGATCGCGCATCTAGGTGCGCTTAACTGGGCCACTGGTGAAACCGTCGCCGTCAAGGAAATACAACTAAGCAACATACCCAAAGGCGAACTCGGGCAGATCATGGTACATCGTTGTCTCCGAATTGTGGTCTTTGCCCTCTTTTTCATCCTCTCCTATAGTCCGAGATCGACTTGCTCAAGAACCTCAACGTATGATGTCTTTCCGCTCGCGTGGCGTCCTATAACTGATCAAATGCAGCATCCCAATATCGTCAAATATAAGGGATTTGTCAAGACGCGCGAGTACTTGTACATCATCCTTGAGTATGTTTGTTGCACATGTTTCCACGCTCGATTCACCTCTTTGTAGATTTTGCGAAAATGGATCCTTACACAACATATGCAAACGATTTGGAAAGTTCCCCGAGAATCTCGTAGCTGTATACATTCGCCAAGTACTTGAAGGCCTCACATACCTCCACGATCAGGGTGTCATTCATAGAGACATCAAGGGCGCCAATATACTAACGAACAAGGACGGATGTGTCAAGCTTGCAGACTTTGGTGTCGCCAGTTCCACCACGACCGCTGTCACTGATGATGCTGTTGTCGGCAGCCCGTATTGGAGTGTGTGATCCCTTTCTCTCTTCCTTGGCGCGCTGACATGATATCATTGTCAGTGGCACCCGAGGTCATCGAGCAATCCGGTGCAACAACGGCTTCCGATATCTGGTATGTTGGATGTCGACGCGTCTCTCTTTCTCTCATGCTCTTACTGCAGGAGCGTTGGCTGTGTGGTCATCGAACTTCTAGAAGGCAAGCCACCATACCATTTCCTCGATCCTATGCCGGCCCTCTTCCGCATCGTGCAGGACGATTGTCCTCCGATACCAGAAGGTGCCTCGCCAATTGTGAAGGACTTTCTTCTCCACTGTTTTCAGAAGGACAGCAATCTACGAATTTCGGCGAAGAAGCTCCTGAAACACCCTTGGATGGTGGCAGCGAAGAAGCAAATGGATTTATCGAGCGGTAAAGATGGACATTCCGGAGGCAATACCTCCCAGACATCATCCGGTGCACAAAAACGCCCATTGAGTAATTATAACTACGATGAAGCTGTTCTTAAAGTGCAAGAATGGAACGAGGCATTGAAATGTAAATTTTCCCCCGCATGTCATGCAGCTTGAGTCTGATGATATCTAGCCCCAAACCGTCCATCAAAACATGGTGGTCGCGCCGGTGTTGTCGATGGCCCACCATCGCCTACACGTCCGGCACACAACAAAGCTACTGTTAATTTATTTCAACACTCTGTCCTTGGGCTACAACAGTCAATATCGGCACCAATGGCTCTCAAAGCACCACCGCCAGCTCCAGGAAAGTCATCTGGTGCTGTTGGTCTAGTGGAGAAAATCCGGGAACCATTGGCATTTGTTCTTCAGCAGCCCGAAGAGCAGACCGATAACTGGGATGATGATTTTGAGGATGGTCCGTCGTTCTCGAAGTTGCAAGGTAATCGATCTGTGCTGCTTTTAACCTTTTTCATCGACTATTTCTCTGCACGTAGCGTTGGAGAAGTCGGTCATGGATGATGATAAACCAGAGGTCGACGACAACGCTCAAACAATACGGCCGAGTCGAAGTCCAGCTGGTCCAGGCACGATACCACTAGCGAGAGCACCTGCAGCGGACATCGTTCCGATCGTGGAAGACTACTCAGACCTGGCATCTGAGGAAGACGACATCATCTTGCAGGAAAAGGTGGCGGATTTCAAGGTTTGTTCAAGTGTCGTCGTTAGTCCACTCTCAGAATAACATTATATCATTCCCAGATGAAGAATTCTGTACGCCGTGGTCTATTCCATCCAGATGACATCAAAACCCTCGGTATCGCACCCAGCTCACCGGGTCCAGTGTCTGCGCCGCTTCCTGGCCTTTCACGCAAACCTTCGCGTGCCTCACTCAGTCCCGCGGGCCCCAGTGGCCATCAACCGGGCTCAATCCGCTCGCATTCACGATCGTCGTCTTTCGTTGGTTCTGGCTCGAGTGGTTCTGGATCAGTGGGGCGATCAGAGGCCAGACGAGTTGCCAGCTCGCACGAATTCGAAAAGTATACTGAAGCGGACAACGAGGACTACGACGACGTATTCGGCAAAGTCAACGGTACCAGTGAGCTACAATTTTTGTCTGGTGGTATTGTGTGATTGTAGGTTCAGCCTGACGACTGAATTAGCCCTCGAGCAGCCTATGCAAACCCTGCAGCTCAATACACGATATTCCAACAAGTCCTGGGTATGTTCATTTCAATGATCCTTGCTTCATTTTCAAACATTGTTAATCGCGAAACAGCTGGGGGACGAGGACGACGAAGATGATCCCTTCGCCGAGGTATACCACATCACTGAGTTTTATCGTTTTGATTTTACCATTAGTCCAGATCGACGAAGGTTTTGCAGAAGATGATCTCGAAACCAACCTGCAACGAGATAAACATGCTCGCTTGTGTAGTATGGTGAATCAGTTGATCGACGAGCTCACGCCATCTGCACCTGACTTTCAGCTTCGGGATGCTTGCGATCAGCTAGTAAGTACTGGATCTATGCAAGCAATATGCTCCTGTTGATCAAATGCTGTACAGATCACGATCATGACGGAGAACCCGGAAATGTTGTTCCAATTGGTGTCTTCGCATGGTATGCTAGCGATTTTGGAGGTGTTAGAAGGAAAGTGTTCTCGGGATGTGCTAATGAAACTGCTTCACATAATCAACTTGGTGCGGCATCTGTATCAAGAAGTCATGCCAATTGACCAGCCCTTTGATAGCTCGTTACAAGCGACCTTGGCGTGCTCGAGAGTTTTTGTCTTATTGGTGGGATTCCTGTGATGATGGGTAAATATGCTACAGCTGGCCTCTCGAATTAGCTAGCTCATGACCGATAGGTTTCACTTCCAAGAAATATCCCTCCGAGTGCAGGGCTGAGGCATCGAATTTCATCCGGCTGCTCTGCCATACGTCTGCATTGACCCTTCAGATGTTCATTTCGTAAGTAGGTCTGATGCTTTGTGACCATTCTTCTCACTGTGTTTAGGTGCCGCGGACTCAAAGTCCTTGTGGACCTACTTGACGAAGACTACACAGAGCAGAGCGAGCTTGTCGTGGACGCTCTCAATGGCATCGGAAGTGTCTTTGAACTGCAGAGCCCGACAACCAAAAATGATTTCTGTCGCATGTTCATCAGAGAAGGGCTCCTAGATCCCCTATCCTCAGCACTGTTAAACGTGATGAGCAGCCAAAGCGAGACTGCTATCGAGATGAAGCACAAAATAATACAGATTTTATTGGTGTTCTCGCAGGTAACACAGAGCGATATACACGTGCGGAATGCCATGGGAACCAGGAGGATTATCCGTCGTAAGTTCCAAGTGTCTTTGTCTGAGTTGAAGCTGATGTGATACCTTAGGGTTGATGCGCGCTTGCGAGTTACTCGAGGGAGATTGCCTGGTTCACATGCTCAAGGCAGTGAAACATCTTTCGATGAATCCAAATTTACTCGAGGTGCTTCAAAACGCCAACGCCATAGAGATTCTCATTAAACTCTTGGATGAAGACCGAGCTGGTCCTCATGGCACGGTAAGTCGTTTCGACGTGAGGGTTCGTTATCTGTACTGATTCCGTGCTTTAGGAGGTATCCAACCACATTTTCCAGACATGTTACAACCTGTGTCGGTTGAACAAATCAAGGCAGGAAGAAGCGTCTCAAGCAGGCATCATTCCGTGTCTTAAGCGTGTAATTGAGACCAGCTCGCCTCTGAAGCAATTTGCCTTGCCTATTCTCTGTGATCTTGCAAGCGCGGGAAAGAGTTGTCGTAACTTGCTTTGGCAACACAACGGTCTGTCGATGTACCTGAAGCTATTGGAAGACCCTTATTTCCAAGTCAGTGCATTGGAAGCGATTCTGTCGTGGTTCGTTTGCTTCGCAGGTCATCTGGGTAATCATTGATCGCTGTTTGTAACAGGTTACAAGACGAAACTGCTAAGATCGAAGATCAGCTGGTCAAACCAGAAGCACTTGACGCTCTGCTGAAGTGTTTCGTCTCTGCCAAAGCCAACTCGTTCGAGAATCTGCTGGACCCGCTTCTCAAGATTTGTCGCATCTCTAACCCGCTTACTATTAGCCTGGCAAAGGCAACGTTTTTCAAGCGGATCATTGATAGGTTATCGCATAGCCGTGCAGTCGTGCGACTCAACCTATTGCGGATCCTGAAGACCGTCTGTGACGTCCACCCAAACCGCGCGATCCTGGTAGAGAGATACGGGTTGCATGAAATCGTGACGAGGCTGAGCAAGGAAGATGGGGCGGTCCTCGTTCGGGAATTGGCCAGGGAGATACTGCCTGCCCTTGCACCTGCGCTGAAGCCAGCCCTTGGAAAAAGTGGGTTGTTGAAAGGGCCGGACACGCCCAAGAGCAACTCGATCATTGCTCCCAAGAAGGCACGGAGGACAGCCTCTGAAACGTCGGCGTTGCTCGGCACGTCGCGGTTGGGGATCGAGCGGTCACATTCGTCGTACCGGCATCGACTCGGAGACATTGCATGGCAGCCCGGGTCGGCAGGTGGTACTCATCGGTGAGACTTTGGAAGATCAGCATTTCCTCGCATGTATATCTACTTTTCAATTCCACTCGTCGTCAGCTTTGTCTATTTAACCATCCACACAGTGGCGCAGTACCCTCATTGACATTTGAACATACGATAGAGACCTCTCCCTAATTATTAATACCACGAAGGATGTCTACTTGCGAGTGAATGGGATCTGGAAACCTGACACAAGCGCTCTCGCCTTGTTCTGAGCGCCTTG
Organism: Leccinum uliginosum; assembly: GCA_038091455.1. NCBI lineage: Eukaryota > Fungi > Basidiomycota > Agaricomycetes > Boletales > Boletaceae > Leccinum > Leccinum uliginosum. Next base: position 35,496 of record JBBPOM010000087.1, read on the forward strand.
TCCTTGGGCATTTGTGATGAAATGTATGTGCATGCCGTGTGTCCTTGGGTAAGCCTCGAGGTTGACCTCGATCTGGGGAAATAAGCCGAGTGCCTCTGGGGGAAGGCCGACAGAGACTACGCCTGCGACGCCGCTGGGAGTCTGCATGTTGCTGGAGGAGGGGGGTAGCAGGATGCCAGGGAATTCGCGCAGGCGAGGTAGGACGAACTCGGAAAGAGTGGCAATGAAGTTGTACATTTGGGGGCCTTTGAGTTCCACCTTGGCACCGATAGGAAGGCCGGGGCGCACCCAGCCGCTGACCGACTTTTTACCGTGGACGATCTGCACGCCAGAGGAGGAATGGCGACCAGCACCCTGGTTGGTCTCGCCCGAGATGGCTCTCAAGGAGGTGATGGCGCTGAGGAGGACGCTGCGATTGGATATTGCTTCCTTGATCATGGTGTGGAGGACGACGCGTTCGAGTCTGACGACGTTGTCTGGGGTGGTGGGTGGGGCGGGTTTTTTGCCAAGACGATCGCCGCCGACGGGTGTGTTGAGACGGTTTTTGGAGTATGGGTCTGCGGGGTCAAAGCGGAGGCGAACCTCGCGTGGGGGCGGGCGGGGGCCAGACTCGTGGATGTAGGACATGTACAAGAGGTCGTCCTGGAGGGTTGTGTAGTAGTGGTCACGGAGACGACATGGGGCGGTGTCGTGGAGGGCGATGTCGACGTGGGGAATGGGAAGGCCGCGCTCGTCTCTGCGGAGGGGAAGACGAATCTTGGGTGGCTTGCGGAAGATGCGCGCGGCGGCGGACATAGTGAAGAGGGAGAGAAGAAAAAATGATTACATATTAATGTTGTTGTTGTTACTTTAGACGTAAATAAAGTTGGCTGACTTGCGTTTTTCTTGAACAAACCTCCCGCTCAATGGCACTGACAGCGACGGCGACGGCGCAGAGCGCACTTTCGACGTGGGACGAGACAATCGTCCCAGCGCTGCGCAAGCGTAGGCACATCCAAAGTTTTTCTTCTCGCGCCGTGTGCAAGTTGATCTCTCTCTTTCTCTCCAGGACTCGAAAGTGAAAGTCGTATCCTCGCCAAGCGCATGTCCATCGCGTCCATATCCTCCGCAGACGACCCACAGCCCTCTCTAGCACCTTCTCGTCCCCTTGATGTCCCTCGGGCACCCCCAGAAACGTCCAAATTCAGCGCGATACCCCGGCCCAGTCTGCAGTACTCCAGGACTACCGACGCTCGCTCAGATGCGTCCTCGTCCTACACTCGTCTCAACGGCGTCCCGACCACCCCCTCCCTCCCGTCAAAGCGCGCACGTACATATTCCCAGCCCCCCTCTCCAAACTCCTTCGCTCAGAACCCGCTTCCCACTCCCGATTACTCTCGGCCCATTTCTCCCCGCACCTCTGACGTAAAACCTACTCGCATACCGATCGCTGCTCGCACCAGAACAACCAGCACCTCAAGTCATGCCCACACCATCACCCACCGAGCCAACAGTCGCAATGGTGCTAACCACCGTCCACATCAAACACCCACCCCCGACGCCTCTCAGGAGCCTTGGATCGTCAAGCCAAGCGAACCGCAGCCGACGACATCCCCGATGGCTTCCATACGGCATCAACCTTCTAGCATCCTAAATGAATCACCTCCCTTCTCCACGTCTTTCTTTACCTCTTCGATGCGTTCGAGAAAGCAGGATCCCTTACTTCCCGACCCTCGACCCTCCAACGATTCCGAAGAACGTCCCTTTGAGCACTGGTATAGAGGTGACGTGCATAGAAACGGTGGTGTCGGTGAGCTCCGCGTGGCAAAGCATGTGGAGATGTTGCAGATTGCCAACTACGGACACAATCTCCGAAATGCTATCCGCGGGCAGTCACGCGACTTGTCCGGTCCAGTGGAAGCTACTCGTGGGCGGAAGAGGGCCGACAGTGTCGGTGCCGGCACTCACGAAAGTCTCTACCTCGACGATGAGCCAACAACGGACGTGGAAATGGTCTTTGACGAGAGTCCGTTGACCGACATCGAAGGTGATCATGACACCGATGCCGAGACATTCTATGATGCATACGCTAGTGTTGATGCCGATGCGGACGCCGACGATACAATCCGCGTTAGCGTGTCTATCCCTCGCCCCCCACCCACCGTGGTCTCTACTGCCCGTAGTGGAACGCCTACGAGAACGTCGCTTGTTTTGAATGGCAACTCCGCGCCAAAACAGCCAAAACAGACTGCTTCCGGTCCTCTACGATCCGGTACGCCATCAGCCCTGCCGAGGGCCAGCGCGGAGAGCATGCCAACTCCACAACCCTCGGCACTACGTTCACGGTCCATGTCCAGCACAACTCCTCCACGGTCACAGTCGTCAGATCAGTCACACACTAAGCGTCGCGCTAAAAGCCCAGTTACATCCTCACCCACCTCGCCTGCGAAGAAGGCAAAGCCTAAAGCCAAGACCCTTCCTATAGTTTCACAGGATCCACGTAATTCTATAGCAGTGTATCCGACCCCGGAAGGAGATATGGTGAACGCCATTCCGACGTGGACGCAACCCGTGCAAAAGTCCGGGAACTGGGACGAGGCAAGTGGTCACATTTGCCAGAATTACGTTTGCGCTCCTCATCACCATGACCTCAGGTGGTGCTTCCTGTTGTGGCGCGCAAGAAGGGTTTAAACGGCCTATACGAGCAAGCAGATGGCAGCCCGAAGCCGATATCACCACCCCCGGTAAAGCCTGTAGGCCATGTTTATGCATTTCACTGGTAGCGCGATGTTGATGGCTTATTTCTGTGCAGGCACCCGGCACATTTGGGTACGACTATACTAAGTATCGGCCACCACGTCGCGACGAAGAGATATCAATGATCGAGTTTGGCCACATTCCAGAGCATACCACGATTCCCGAGATTGTCCATGTTCCATCCCGTCCCGCGGAACTTCCGAAACCGATACCACAGCCTATTCAGCCGGAGGAACCTATCCGGCCAAATCCTCGGAAAACATATCCAAATCCTCCTAATTCCCCCGCACCTTTCTCGCAATATCGTGTCGATCCACAGGTACCTACCATCAACGTCACGCGGCCGTCTACCGAATTCGTCAACCAACAACGACAAGAGCAAGAACAGGACGACGTCACCGGGGGGTGCTGCAAATGCGTCATTATGTGATTTCTTTAGTATTCATATGCCCCTTTCTGTTTCCATACATCTTGCTTGCTCCACTGCATGTCAGTCTCTTTGCCTTGCGCATTTTTCGTCACAATTTCTATCTTCTTTACCCTCTTTTTTTCGTCACCTGACCATCATCTGTTCTTGACACGACCAACCATCGCCTTGCCCTTGCTTTCTCGAGGGCAGATTGCGGTGAGGATGTTTGCTCATCATCACGGTATACCTTTTTTTTTGGATATATACCATGACGGAGTGGAAAACTGTTCTTTCGTCTTTCTTCTCCCCACACCCCCACACCCACCCATCACATTGGACTAGCTCATCCGCGCGCATACGTCTTTGGGTTTCTTCCCTTACATTGATAGTAATACGCGAGAATCTCCCCACGCTCATTAGTCAAAGTCGCTTGTAGTATGCAATCACTCATCCTCATCGATCATCCTCGTCCTTTTTTTTCATCTTCTCCTGGACTTACTCTATGGTTATTGCTCCAGTAGTTTTTTCCAAGAGTGACGATGCCAATTGCATAACATACGTATAAGTAATGCTATATTCCCCTGCGATGATAAACGCTGTCCGATCCATCAAATCAGCACGAATGAGACGCCAACTGAAACGTCCTCTTCGCGTGCAAATACCCCCGAGGATCCAACCGTACTTGGTCCACTGTGTAGGTGACGTCGACACGGTAGGTACCGTGTTCCGCATCGCTCAACTCCACCCGAGTGAGGTTCGCGAGCGCCTCAAGCACTTGTCCGTTCCGTGTCCACTCAATTGCATAGCTCTCCACGCTCTCGATGGGCTCCTCCCTGAATTGCGCTAGTTTCACGAGGTCGACCTGAACCACATGTACATCGCTTCTTGGCCCTGAACACGTGGAGCTGAGATCCTCAATGAGATCGATGCGCTTGACGAGAGACAGCCAGAGCCCTTCCAAACAGACGTTGCAAAAGTTGGGTTTCACGACGCTGCGCATCAGGCAATCGTCGTTCGTCGGGCGATACGATGTTGCATTGTCGAGGTCATATCTAGATTTGGAGGTCATATTTAGATTTGAACGTCGGTACTCAGCCTGCTCGTCGGTGGAACGAATGGATGGGATACGCACGTAGGGAAGAGGCTATAATGCCCTGGACTCGCCTCGAAACTATCGGCAAACGTTGTCAGCGACACGTCGCTTATCCTTGTCACAAGTCGAAACCGCGCACGCACTCTTCCAAAGTCCCATATTCGAGCACTTCAACGCTGCAGAGCTGTGCCTGACCCTGGATCTCTCCGTTTCGGAGTACGAACTCGAGCACGTGCACACCCTCGGTCAGCCCCTGCTCGAACCAAATATCGTAGTGCCATCTGTCGAAGCCGATGTCATCTGCAGGAGTCCACTTGAGGTCGACACCGTCGAGGTAGACCACAAGATCGTCCGCATGAGGTATCCCGGACAGCGAGAACTTGACGAGGTAACGGGCGTACGTGCCAGACGACGGGAACGTAATCGACCATGGCTTCGCGACGTCGAGAAGCGTCCACGGATACGCTTGCATCGGCATTACAGAGCGCTCTACGCGCGGGTGGTCTTTGTGCGTCAACCAGTGAGACCAGGTCACGGCTTTGAGATCATGTACGGCATTGACTCCGAAATAAGCAAAGCCACCGTCGTATTCTTCGCCGACTTCGATGATGGAATGCCCGATTTCATGACGGAGAACGAGGGCGCCGTTTGCGAGTGAGGCAGTCGTTGTGCTTCAAGTTGGAATTGAACCAGGACAGTGAGAGATTTAGATCATGGCCGCAGCCACTTACGTGTATTCCCCCCCAATACCTAAGGGTTTGATGAGTGTGCAATGATTCCTCTTGCGGACAACAGACAAACGTACCGCCGTACAACGGATCATTCGCTGCGAAGATGAAAAAGTTTCAGTCTGATATCCAAGACGGCGCCGAGGAACAGAAATCCAACCGAGCAGGATCGCGTAATTGCACTTGTCAGCAAGGGAAGCGCAAGCAGCGAGAGCCACGTCAGATTTGTTGGCATACAAGCCTCTCAATTCAGTTCCATCCCTGTACAGGCCAAATGGGGTGCTGCAGAAAGGGGTATCAGCATGCACAACTCAGGCTGGGATGGGCCTCACTCCTTTGCTTTCCCACCTACTCCAGTACCACTCTGCGATCGGCACGTCAGTAAGGATATGATTGTATATATGAGCTAGAGACCTCTTTGCTTGGGGTGAATACAGCCCAGAAATTAAGCAAGGGTTTGACAGTGAAAAACGTTGTATTTGTGGACATGTCACGAGCGAGTCGAGCGGCATCGTCCAAGAACTTTTGTCGCTCCCCGATAGTGTCTGCGGTCATGCTACATCAGCTCTGCAGCCAAAAGACCGTGCAAGGGCTCACGTACAACCGTCAGCAAAGAACGCGAGGTCGACACGGTTATGCGCGGGGCCGGAGGTGATCAGAGGGATGACTTCCAATTGTGGGAGGTCGACGTCCAAAACGTGAGGTCTGGAAGCACCGCTGATCCGCGAGAAAGGAAATTGGGCTCGAGTTGAATAGTAGTGATCAAGGAAAGGAAGCGACGCATAAAGGTCGTTTGAGCAGTGTATCTGGGCTTGCGACACCAGGGACTCTACGTCGTGCGAGAGGACCCGAAGCACGTTCTGGCTTGCCTCTGGATGTGGAACGGGCACTGGGGAGACCTCTTGGACGACATTCTGGCTGATCAAGTCCTTGTGTATTTGCGTCGACCGAAAGGAGACGAGTTTGCAGAGGCTGTCCAGAGGGTCGACGCGCAGGACGAGTTCCCAGGGTCTCTGGGAGCGAGCAGGAGTCGCAATGGCGCTACCGAGCGCCAGAGTGATGAACAGGCATATGATCATGATGTTGGAGAACGGCGCCGTTCAGCGGTGTGATATTTCGGAACACTACGCTTGCCGCTTATGGAACCGGAAGAGTCGCACCCCGACTACTACCACCATGATGGCGGTAGACAGGACTTCTTCCAAACTTGATATACCCCATCCTTTAGGGAACTTTACCCTTGTTGGCATTTTGGAGCAGCTAGAACCACAACAACCGACTAATGGAAGAAAGATCGCCCTGGTGAGTCCTCCGAGTCCTTCCGTCGATGATCATGCTGCTGAGGATCCCACGCAGATCCTGCATGGAATGTTGGGGTGAGCTACAATGCATACGTCCTTCTGCGGATTCTTGCCGCTCATTGTCTCAGACATAAAGATTACCTATTCCAGAAGCGGCTCGCATCGAAACTCCCGTTCGATTCTTTTCGGTTTGATTTTCGGTACGGGACGAATCTCTGACGCAGTCCTTACTGGACTCAAGTTCCGCAGGGGAAATCACGAAAGCGGCGGCCAGTGTAGATATGGAGGATTCGCCGACGACGTTCAAGACCTCGTGACGGTTGTTGCTTACCTCCGCGCTACCTACGGCTATCAAGTTGACATGGTCGTCGGCCATTCTCGTGGCTCCGTCGTTGGCATGCATTGGCTGTGCACCTCAGAAGAAGGGAAGCATGTGCGCGCTCTCGTCAACGTGTCGGGACGTTACCGAATGCACGTGAGAGCCTCAGGCCCTCTTCCTCCTCATGCGACTGAAATGTCATGGATTCAGAGAATAGTATATGGTGATCGCGATGTCTACAGGCAAGAGTTCGAGCTCAAAGGTTATTACGAGCGGAATGTGGTGGTCGCGCGTCAAACTGTTGTACAAAAAATATACCCTCACGACCTAGAAGAGTTCTCGCGCTGGAATTCGGCCATAGTCTGGGACAACTTTCCGTCGTCCATAGACGTTTTCACCATACACGGTCTTAAAGATAAAGTGGTAGATGTGTAAGTATCCTCTGTCTCTTATGAGGAGAAACGCTCACGTTGGTCGTAGTTACGACGCGATCATCTACGCACGCGCGTTCGGAGCCAGGACGCCCGGGACGCATAACCTACAACTCATCGAAGATGGCGATCATAACTTGACAGGGGTGGGGAATCTTGGCATTGTCCGCGTCATCATGGGATTGACCCCCGTGTTCAGCGTCAGGATGAAATCGTTGACTGCATCCTCGACTGGTGGAAGGCAAAGTGTTCTGGATCTTTGATCACGGGGATATTCGGAACAGGAGTTCGGGGCAAGTTGTAGTTCACTATCCGTTTTGGTAAGCTGAAACGAACCCACACAATGACACCTGACGACGGGCATGACTGAACCGTTCATTGTATGACGTCTGTCAAGCTTGCGATAGTCGGTCGCGAGGTGACGACATGCGCTTCTTTTGTGCACCCCGATTCCAGCGTGCATACGGAGCGCCGAATTCGTCGAACACGCTAGGTCTTTCCTAGCTACTCGGACGACCTCCGCTTCACAAATTCCATCTATCGCCGAGCGATTTCCCAGGGTGCGATTCAATGACTCGGCATTCATTTTGGCAGGTCGGAACAATCGTTGATAAGGGGTGTATTGCCACGCGAAGGGTCCGGACAGAAACAGTGACATGCAGGCGAGAAAACGGACGAAAGTGGACCCTCACAGAAGCAAGGCGTTGCGCGAATCTCTCCAGAAGAACGCGGCAGCCGGCCCATGGGAGTCGGGTCCCGGGAATCGCACGGATGTTGATCTAGGAGCCCGCACGAATATACTCCGGGGTGAACCAGGATTCGCATACTTCTCTGGACAATGTACTGTTAGATCTCCGCAACTGTCAATGATGTTTGTTCGCGGGTAGCAAAAGATGTGATCCTAAACAAGATATATGACTAGTAACAAAGTTACCTATGAGCAAAGGGCAACGCAGAGTATGAGTAGGTAGCTACAGAAGAAGAGAATAGCAGTGTAACACGGTACTAGTAGGAGTAGAGTATAAACAAAACAAGCTGTGCTAATGGCGACGATTATAAGTCCTTTCCTTCCTTTGACAATTGTGATTAGATATTTTATTTTTCGTCCACGTAAGAGCTATACGCCATTCGAACCAACGTCCAACGCAAAAGGGTTATTATGACCTGGGGACGAGGCCCAAGAGGTAGAGTGGAGACATGTGATTGTGTTGTGAGAATGGGTTCGAGTGGAGAGTGGTGAAGATTATGATGATAATACTGGGGCGTCAACGGCAGCCAAGACAACGAGGGGCGTTGCACTTCCGGGGAGCTAGAAGAAGACGGGGGCCACAGAGCTCGCGACGACGCTGACCGTGGTACGCGGAGGTCCATATTTGGACGACTGAGGATATGAGTGGCCTCTGTGGTCAAGAGTCGCGTAGGACTGAGTGGCGTGAGGGCTCTGGGAGAGCTTTGTCTGGCCGTACGGAGCCTGGTAGTACTGAGAGGCAGAGTTGTTGTACTGGCTGTTCATGGCGAAGACGGGGGTGTGATGATAATGACTCGGATGGTCGAGCAAGGGGGGATTAAATAGTTCATAGGAGAGGACATCGCCTCACGTACAGAGCTGGAGAGGTGAGGGAAACTGAATCAAGAAAGAATGGCACGAAGTATGCCGGAACCGACACAGGACGGATACGGTGATCATTGTATTGTATGTAACAGGGACGCTGCTTGAGAAGATGTGTGGTGGTCGCAGCGTCAGAGGCCGGGAAATGCACTGGCACAGCCAGCCATGGTAGACTCATCTTCCGTTGTCCACGCGCCAGGCTGCACAGATCACCGATAGCCGCTCGCGCTGAGATCTTCAGTGTTTTATTTTTCTATTGCGTCCCTTCATCATACACCCGAATACTACCCACTGGCACACTCCTCCCGTCCCTGTGTCGCAGCCTCATTTGCGCCAGGGCGGTCCATGTAATCTTCTCCCCCTGGCCATCCAGTCCACACACGTTCCATGTCCTCGCCCGCCGCAACCACCCTGTCACAGATCTGGGGCCGTGTTGATGATGTGACGAGCAATGACGCCTGGCAACACGTCTTCGAGCTATACTTGTAACAGTCGTGACTCGACGGGTGGTCGCGTTTTCGCCGCTGGCTCCACCTTCGTATGGAAGGGTTAACGATATACAGGGCCCGTGTGAACATGCTTGCCAGTAAGCTGCAAGGTCACCGCACCCCTCTTATGTAGTACCACCCAAATTATTCGCGGTTGTCTCCACTGCTTCGATACACTGCCGAGGTCCCGAGGGGCCTCAGAAGTAAATAACATCACCTTTACGAGACTGATCGCCTTGGATCATGCAGATCGATCTCGCGCAAGCAGATTATCAGGTTGCCCAGAGGTCAGAAGACAATGATCCGTTCTGTATCAAGTATTCGAAGAGCGGTTGTACAGACTGCTACGCACTCTCCCTCTCTTCGTTTCTTTCTTTTCATTCCGATTTTGGGGTTGGATGAACTTGGGGTCACCGCGCAGTGCATTTCCTAGAGTTCAAGGGACGCATTGTACAATGTACCTGTTGCAGACCAGGACCTTCGACCGCAAATAACCACAAATAATACACATCCCCGTCCGAATCCCCGTCCATCTCCGTCCGTCCCCTCCTAGGAAACCGTCACAACGAACTTGCCACTACGAAAAGTTCGACACAAGTCTCCTATACGTCAAGAAAGAACTCGCCTATTCTTGTTCTCCGCCATCTCGCGGTGTGCTTGCTGAATCTCATTCCATCCGTATACCTGAGCACCCAAATTAATCCGTGCTCAACGGGTCAGATCAGAAGCTCCCCCCGGAGACACAAACCTTATGAACATACGTCCGTATCTGTCCCTTGCCTTCCGATCCTGTTATTTGATCAATCAATGCCTTCAAACCGGCACTTTCGTCGTTGATCAGTTTGGCCGCCGCAGAACTTAAGCCGAACTTGTCGGTTTGGACCGAGGTGTCAACGCACCTCTTTATCAGTTCAGTCTGATATTCCAAACTCCGAGACCGCAGTGTTGATCCCTGAATTTTGAGTCGTTTATAAAGGATCGGGCGCAGATTGACCAAAGGAACCACGTTGCCTGTGCACAGGTATTGTGATAAGTGTTTCGCGGAAAGCATGCGCTTCATGTTTACCGCTTAGGAGTGCAAGGGATATCATCCTCCCGTCCACTGCCAGGGAGTCGATGTTCTTTTCCCAATGTGTACGTCCGACGAAGTCGATGACGACATCGACACCCTTGCCGTTGGTCGTCTTCTTCACTTCCTCCGCGAAATCGTCGATGGTATAGTTCACGGCGTGAGTTGCCCCATTCGGAATCGAAAGCAGCCAATCTAGCTTGTCCCTGGTTGATGCCGTCGCCGTAACTGTATTCCTGCGGTGGTGATTAGTGGCCGCAATCATCCTACACGTGACCAACGGGATTGTTCAAACTCACGCGCAGAACGCCCGTGCAATCTGGATTGCCGCGACGCCTACACCAGAAGCACCAGCATGAACAAGAACGTTGTCGCCTTTTTTTACTTCTCCATACTTGACCATTGCTTGATAGGCTAGACACAGGATCTCGATAAGCTATCATCAAGCCTTGATAGGTATGCTATCAGCCGGGCTCGGGGATGCCGTGCGCACCTGTGATGAAGTTCTCGGGGATGGTTGCTGCCTCCACCCAAGAGAGGTGAGCGGGCTTCTTAATCAGCAGACCTTGATCACATGCAACATAGTCGGCATATGCTCCCTAGTAGAAAGAACATGAGTGCACTGTATTCGTTGAGGTTACAAGGTCATACACCCCCGACAAGGCCCAACACCTCATCGCCCAATTTCCATTCTGTGCTGCCGGATCCAAGCTCGTGCACAACACCGGAGAATTCGACGCCAAGAATGCTGGATGCACCTGGAGGCGGAGGATACTTGCCCTCACGCTGTTCCAGATCCAAGCGGTTGAGACCGAATGCAACGACCTGTGATCGCCGTGTATCATGCCCTGTATCGCGGTATTAAAGGGGACGCGATCGCAGGGGCACATACTTTGACCAGAACTTGACCTTCCTTGGGAGACGGTCGTTCGATTTCTCCGAGATAGAGGTTCTCGATGGGGCCTTTTCCGTCCTTGATCAACACAGCACGCATGGTGGACATGGTGAGCGGGAAGAGACTCCTGAGTCAGCAACGCCGTGAGTCTGAACGCGGTCACGATAGCGGGCAAATAAGTCCGAATCCGGAAGGCGAGACGGGAAGACCCGAAGGGGTAACAGCCTTCGAAACTTGGCGAACGATTGTCGGCTTGATGGAGGACAGCCATGCGGTCGCTATCCGTTGTCACCCTCCCCTTGTCGACTCTCTCGTCGCCGTCTTCGATACGCCGTTGCCCTCCTCTGTACAACGCACACAATTGTGCATGTTGTACAGTCGTTCATGCACGCAGCCCGACGACCTCGGAGTTCTATCCACCTCGCTCATCGGTGTCATCCGCGCGGTTCACCCGCACCCGTGCCATACACTCCTTTCGCCCCCCTCCTCGACCCTCATCGAAGCCGGAACGGTTAGAAGGTCAGGTTAGGGTTAGGTTTAAGCGCACCCTTGCCCCCCGGTTTTTTACAACTCCCGTAACCTTACCTTGGAGCAAGACAGGCCCGATCAGGGGTTTGGCATTGCAGTGCCAGGCTGTACAGGATGGCGAAAACGACTGAATTGTCCCGGAGCCAGAACTTTGCTCGAATCTCTGGTACAACTCGGCAAATGGCTGCCAGTTGATGCGCGCAGTCACATCGATCCAATGATCTCCGTGTAAAACGTAGATTAGTTTTAAATAGTGCCAGAGCCCGTGCCGTCTCCCACAGAGCACTTATAGGGATCACCGCAGGAGCCGACACCAAATGTATCCGTTGATAATAACGCGATTCTATCTTACCTGGTATCCCTACGGAGATGCCTCCAAACGCTACCCGCCCCGTTTTCAACCAACAGCTCATTGCGGCAGCAGCGCGGTATGCGCATGCGAGTGCCCCAGACATGCGTACTCAACATGTTCGCGAGCAACTTGTCAGTTTCGTGGAGCGGAACTAAGAGGAATGCGGAAGAGGAACAACAGACCAACGCGAATGCGCAGGGTCAGCTGTCCAATGTACTACCTGACTCTGAACAGCCACCCATGGGTCAACAACCTAGCGCTCAGCGACCCCACCAAAATATCAGCATGATGGTTGGTATGCCACAGGGCAAAGGCACTGGCAAGATGGAGAACGGAAACTTCGTGTCGGAGAATGCTTCTGCCGCACTTGATCAGCAACGAGCAAGTCCAGCACGCGATGTTGGGGATACATCAGCTCAAAACCGTGGTGAACTTCTCCGATATCTTTGTTGTTGCCAACTCGGCCCTTTGTAAGGTCCCCCCAGAATTGAAACGGATCAAGTCCTAGTGCATAGTACCGTCGATTCCGTGTACAAAGTATATCTAACTTTGTGTAGAGCCTTGGAATGTGTCTTAGATGGAAAACAACGTTGTTAGTGGTGCCAGGTCGGCGCCCGGAGTCCCGTGAGCATCTGGGTCTGACTAAGCAAAAGCTGACAAATGGCCTCCAACGCTCCCGTTTTTCCAGAACGTCGTCGGTAGACTACGGAACTCACCAGCTCGTCCTCCTCCTCTGCATCTCGGGCTTTCCCTTCCAATTGCAGGCAGTTCTGGTCCATGCAGGCCACAAAGGAAGCCTACTTGCCACACGATGGCAAGCAGCTCAGGGTTGAAGACGTTCAGGAGGTCTATGTCGAGCAAAAAGACCAGTAAGTTATGTGCTTCTATCAGGCGATAGGTCAGCCTTATATTCTTCCCTTCAAGCTTGCTTGCCGCATTAGACGCCTCCAAGGCTATTTTGGCGGGTCTTCGGGAGTTCAATAAGGACGACTGGGTCGTCCGGTATCCCACACTGCAGGAGCAGCCCAGCGACGAATCGGCCACACCATCAAAACTGAAGCCCCGCCGTTCCATTCGTCGCTCTCTGAGCTTTGCCGACGACCCGTCCAATTGCACGGATATCGTCTACACCCCCTCCCGTTCCGGCTCCACCCGCCCCGTGACCTTGGCGCCAGTCGCCGATGCCCAGGAAGACCTCAGCGAACCCGCTGATCAAGTTGCAGAGGGATTCACGGAAAAGGAGACTGTGTTTGACGTACCCGGCGATTTCACTATCCTCCGACTCGATCTCAAACTTGGCCCCCATGGTTCATCAACTTCACCCGCGGCTCTGGTCTCTCAGCTGGAGAAGGGGTCCATTGCCAACCTGCTAGATGAGCGCATAACTGCCGCTCTTCAACACATGGATAAACTTCGACTTCGTGTCCTGGATACGTCATCAAAGGTTTTGGTGACAGGAGACCTCAACTCTGGCAAATCCACTTTCGTCAATGCTTTGCTTCGACGGGAAGTAATGCCCGTTGACCAGCAACCTTGTACAACCGCTTTCTGTGAGGTTCATGACGCAGCCGAAAACAATGGGGTCGAGGAAGTTCACGTCCTTAAGGAAGGCATACAGTACTCTATCGTCGACGAGTCAACATTTTCACGCGTCTCTCTCGCTGACATTGAGAGCATTGTAACGGACAATGAAGGCGACCTACCAAGGCTCAAGATCTACTTGGCCGACAGCAGAGCTGCGTCAGAGTCTCTCCTTAACAACGGGGTCGTCGATATTTCCCTCATAGATGCTCCTGGTCTCAATCGGGATAGTCTCAAGACAACTGCAGTTTTTGCTCGACAGGAAGAAATCGACGTTATCGTTTTCGTCGTCTCTGCTGAAAATCATTTCACTCTGTCTTCGAAGGAGTTCCTCTGGAATGCTAGCAATGAGAAGGCATATATTTTCATCGTAGTCAACAAATTTGAGCAAATCAAGAACAAGGAAAAGTGCAAACGCCTCGTTCTCGAGCAAATCAAGGAATTCAGTCCTCGCACACACGAGGATGCACAGGACCTTGTTCACTTTGTCGACTCTACCGCCGCGCTTCGTCCCTACACTGCCAACCCCGCATTCGACGACCTCGAATCTTCCTTGCGCTCTTTTGTCCTTGTAAAGCGGGCGAAGTCGAAGCTTCAGCCGGCTTCGACGTACCTGTCTAAGCTCTTGTTGGATATTGATCTTCTTGTAGGCGCAAATGCCATCGTTGCCCAGATGGAAATCGACAGCGCCAAGGACCACTTGGAGAGGGCGAAGCCGGTGTTTGAGAAGATGAAGAGCGGAAGAGAGAATCTGGAGGATGCTCTTGAGGCTGTTGAAGAAGCTGGAGCATCTACTTCCGCGGAGAGGACCAAGGCTATCCTGTCTGCCACTCTGGAATGCGTTGGTCGTGGCGAACCTGGCATTGATGTTGCTGTCAGCCTTCCTCGTTTCCCCGGATTCCTTTCCATCTGGGACTACGCTCGTGACGTACGCAAGGCTTTGCTCGCGAGCTTAGATGCTGCAGTCAAACTGGCAGAGGATGAGGCCCGCGTTACATCCAGCGCTGAAGTTAAGAAGATTGGACTTCTTGCGGATCAATTCCTTCCGGAGGGTGTGGAAAGGTCACGGCGCGTCTTCGTGCCGGAGGCCATGTTCAGCGTTCGACCGAGTAGACAAGGCTCCGCACGCCGTCATCCCTCCCGAACAGCCAGTGCAGTCGTCGCGGGTGGTGTTTACAATCTTGGAATAGGCTTATCACAACGTTCCGACATGCTGGACACGTCTTTCCTTGATTTGTTCGACTTTAACCATCATCTATGGGCGCACTTTGGCGACGGCAAGATAGAGGGAGAGGACACTGAGGAGAAGAATGCAACGGCTCTCAGCATTCTCTCGGTGGGTGTGGGAGCTTTGACGATGGTTGGTGGAAAGGCTATCGGCGTCCGTGGCTTCATCGATGGTGCTGTACGCGTCTCTGAGCTCTTCGCGGACGAATCAGCAAGGAGATGGGCAGCACCCATCATCGGTGCAATGGTCTTTGGCGCTACGGCATATGTCATAGTGACTTTGCCGAGCACAATACCCAAGACTATCGGGCGCCGAATTCGTGCCTCGCTTATTAGAGTTGAAGACGGGGCCTCAGAACAAGAGTTGTTCATCAATGCACACGCAGGACGCATAAGCCGTGAAACACGCAAAGTGCTGCGATACGCCTCTTGGGATCTTCGGGAGCGATTCAGAACTACTATGGAGGATAGAGGGAAGGAAGTATACAACGCGGAGGAAACAGAGAAGAAGGCGAGGAAGGCACTTGACTACTTCCACAGCGTTGAGAGAAAGACCGAGATCGCCCGCAAGGATGTTGGTTTGTCCACCAGATTGTAAAACCGAATGTGAGGCTTCTTTTTGTTATGTCATTTCGTTATGTCTCTGGAGTATCTTATTTCTATAAACCGTCTCATGTTGTTGTGCAGAGGCGACGATGTCGGATTACCAGCTATGAATATCATACAGAATTCTTAGTACACTCCCAAAACCCATACCCATTGGGATGGGGCCGGGGCTATGGGTTATGGTTATGAAACGACTGCTCTGATCATGCGCACGGCTAGGTAAGCGAACTATAGATACATATTTTTCGACTTTGACCAGCACCGGATACCAAGCCTTCTGTGAATACTATATGGGGACTCCATCGGACTTCTTGCAAGACACCCAACCTTTTTTTCGTCCACATCCCCCCGATAAGTCACCTTGGAGAGTTGCGCTATACCGATCCTCCTTTATATCCACCCCTGCCATCTATCCTTCACTGCATTTAATTTAGGAGCGCAGTGACTCATGGCTACTGCGCGACGGAGTATTTATGGATACCCGCCATCGCAGTGGGGTACAAAAGCACCCTTCTATTCACTTGTTGCGTGACCCGAGAATGTTCACTTCGATGATGACAAGTTGGGTTCATCTGTTCGTGGCCGCTCTCGCCACTTTACCAGAAGCATCTGCAACTCAATATTCTCTGGCAAAAGAATACTACGGATCTGGTTTCTTTGACGACTGGACATTTTATAATAATTGTATGTTCGTTCCCATCTCTCCCGTACCCAGCAGTTGAAGGATTGTACAGACGACAATCTGACGAACGGAGATACAATGTGACTATTTGAATGTTCTTTTGCTGCTGCCATCCTTCTGACCCTGCACAGTTTTGTCTCGGAGCAGACTGCATTCGCCGACAAACTTACCTATGTCGACTCGACGTCTCATGCATTCATAAGAGTGGACAATTTCACCACTGTGAGTGCGCTGGCTCCCATTTCACGTATATCTGTTGGCTGGATGTGCTCTCGCTGACTAGGTTCCTTACAATGACAAACGAAACACTGTGCGGATAACCAGCAACGATTCTTTCACCGTAGGTAGCCTGTGGGTGACCGACGTGTATCACGTTCCCTACGGCGTGAGTTTGCTTCTTGGACTGATTGCGCCTTTGGACCATGATCTCATGATCATCCAACTAGTGTTCCGTCTGGCCAGCTTGGTGGAGGTGGGTGTTTTGTTTTGTTTCCCCAAGTAGCGCAATTATTCGCTTCCCAGCCAAGCTATTCAGTGGCCTCAAGGAGGAGAAATTGACACCTTTGAGGGTGTCAACTTGCAAACAAACAACCAAATGTCTCTGCATACCGAAACCGTTTGTATCCTCTGCTCATCGTTTGGGTGGCCTTTCACACACGTGTTGCGGTCAGGGTTGCACGCAACTTTCACCAAACGAGACGTCGACTGTCGTGACGAGCACCAACTGTTCGTATGTCTCCAATGGAAACCAGGGATGCATCGTCATGGACCCATCCTCGGCGTCGTTCGGAGCCGGGTTTTCCAACACGAGCGGGGGTGCATTTGTGACAGAATTTGCCACGACAGGCATCAGGTACGCCATTCACGCTTGGACCGGAAGATGTGCTTGTCAGTGACTGTCCGCCCAGCATTTGGTTCTTCCCGGTTTGTGACACATTTGATGCAGTCCGCGGCTCGTCTCAAGGACCGTGTTGATACAGCGTTCCCAAATACCAAGTGCACTGTCGAATAACGAGAGCGCAATTGACACAAGCACGTTTGGTGTCCCGGTTGGCAACTGGCCATCCACGGGCTGCAACGTTCAAGAATTCTTCCAACCACAGCAACTCATTTTCGACATTACACTTTGTGGAGGTGCGTCTTTTTTATAGTTCTCTCAGGCTGGATGAGGATCGAATTGTCTTCCAAATAGATTTTGGTGAGTGATGGGTGGTGATGTATTCTGATTGACTCGTGCGTTTTTCTCGAAAGCTGGGAACTCCGCCATCTTTAACGAGACGTGCACCGGGGTGTGTTACAATGACTACGTCATTGGGCCGCCTTCTGGATACGACAATGCATATTTTGAGATTGGATATGTTAGAGTTTTCAGCGCAGCAGGCACCACCACCGTCGTGTCGGCAAACAGCAGTGCAGCAGGATCGACTCCTACGTCGTCGAGCTCAACGTCGGGCGGTGTGAGGAAACGTGGGTCCATGCCAGCTGTGGCGCTTATCATGGCCGCGGTCGCGTGGCGTTGGTAGGGAACGTGTGGTAGACTTTGGATCTGTAATTCCCACATGTGCATGTAAGCATGCCATGATGATTGAGCGCGTCAAGTTACTTAGTAGTACTTGCACACCGGGGATATAACATTTTTAATGTACTATAAACATTGAAAGTGACTCTATTGTCAGCTTTTGTTCTCGAAAATACCAGATCCGACATTTATTTTGGGATGTACTTAGTTCGAGAAATTTAAGTCAATTTATTACGTAATCATTACCCCGAACGTACGCAACTGTAAGAAACCTTGCCTTTTCGTTTTCGAGCGCACTGCGTGCGCCGGCAGGGCTCCAC
>JBBPOM010000088.1:0-52842 GCA_038091455.1 Leccinum uliginosum
CTCACCGCATCTACTACATTACGAGACAAGGCGCTATCTCCCTCCCAATCGACTCACCCATTCGTCGTATACCTGGTCGGGATGGGTTTAATTTCTCGGCTTGATCCGGGAACCGTCAAAGGCGGGGAAGACGGTGAAGAAGATGAAGAAACCGACAACAGTGGTTTCGAGGAAATTAACCTACTCGAGGGCGTCGCGCTGAGTGTGTCATTATTTCATTGTCTGGTGATTCATAAATGTTCATGTTTTGTATCAGGTTCCAGTATGTCGTCGGATTCCCAACCGTTCCATTTTCCTTCGACTAGACTAGGAAACACCACTCGTCGTCGACTTTTTTCACTTCCCCCTGTATCCGCGTCGGCTCGAACACCTCCCTCAACATCTAAACAGGCTCCGAGCCACATCTTGCGAAAGTCTTATCGCAAAGTTTTGCAGACAGTCTCTGGTTTCCGTGTTCGAATGCGCACTGTGTTCGTTCCTCATGTGTTGCTGCCAAAGAACTCTACTTTGGACGGCGGTCCCAATATCAACGAATTTGATGATCTCGACAGTGGAAACGAAGAGCGGGAGGCTGGAAATAGCGAACGGACTGTGGTCCTCTGTGTCGAGGTGGAGAACTCTGGAGAGTCAGGTTCAAGCACGGGATTCTTGCTCGAACGGTTAGATGTAAAGATAGGTGGGGAAGGTGCGACCACAAGATTGATCGGATGGGGAGAGGGTGCCTTCGACTTGCATATCGAGAAGCACCTCTTACCTCTGCGTATAGGTTCGATGGAGCAATACAACCTTCTCTATGTCGTATCCTTCTGGAGTACACCAAATGATCAAGAAAACCTCCTAATGGCTACCCACGATACCCGCGACGGCAGTGAGTTGCAGAGATCGGTGGCAATCGTTGTCCACGGAAGACCGTACGTCACAGGCGAAGCCAAGGATGAAAAGTCCATCCTCTCCTACCCGACTCAAACGTTCACCTCCCAGTGGAACTGCGTTCTGGATCTGTCATCTAAACCTCGCGAGGAACTTGCAGATATGCACGAAGCCACCGTTATAGGACGCAACGTCCTCCCTGAGCCTCCGTCGCCCTTCCCAGGTCTTAATGCCTTCTCATCTCATCTTTCTTCCTCTACGCACGCAAAGGCTCCTCAAGCGATCGCAGGAAAACGCCACACGCTTCCCGGAAGTATCACTGCCATGCGCGCCATCAACCCACCTTCCAACTTTCGTCTCTCTTTATCGTCTCGCGAGTCTGCGCCACTGCCTCAAGTGCCGGGACGACCCTTCATCACGCCGCCTACACCCCCGTACCCTGCGTTCCCGTACGGCTTACCGCCCAATACACCGCACGTCCATGCCTTGGGGAGTCAACAAGGTCATTCCGGGCCGAGCATCGACATCAGGCGGGAGAGGGGGGTAGGAATGGCGAACGCGATGCCACAGACGCCGCTCCCGACCGTCATGAATGCCCAGATCGACAACCGGCGGGAACCACGGACGGTGCCCTCAGGAGAGCCTGTCATTGTTTCTGTCGGCCTCTTACCTGAGGAATCTGACGACGGCCGGCCGTTTGGACAGAGGAAGATATATCCATCGGATCAGTTCACGTTGGATATCTTCGTCTATAATCAGAGCTCGTGGACCAGAAGGTTTGAGATTAACTATTCAGATGCTGGTGGACGGAAGACAGAGCAGATCAGCGGTACGCCAGAATCTAGGGGGAAAACCAACATGGAGGATCTCAAGGCCTCAATCGTTCCTCCCGGTATCTTACCGTTGCAGAACCGAGTGAGGGTTGGGTGAGTTGTTAAGAAACATCCATTTGTCCGCGGTTCTGAGGATTGATTGGGTTGTGTAGCCCGCTCAAGCCATCCACTTGTCAATCCGTCCGTATGGACTTCCTTGCCGTCTCTCCTGGTGTGCATTCTGTGGACCTGCTTACGCTAACGGACGTCGAGACTGCATATGCGGTTAACTTACGGTAAGCCTAGCAGCAGGCCATTTCGTGTTGGGTGACCAACTCGATTTCAGATCTGTTATCGACGTCGTCGTCCATGAACACGCAGTGGAGGAATCATAAAAAGTTCCATTGGTAGTACTTTACGTACCTGAGCCATGTACTAGAAAATCGAGGGAAACGAGGAAGTCGTGAGCGAACCAGTAATAAATACAGGAACAGGCAAGCGTGAATTGAGACGAGGACACCTAGTGGTACATGATAAAAGAGTTGGGCATCCTTGCATGGAGACTCATCAGACTGGGTAGACGATCCAAGAGTGTTGGGGTGGGGACAAAATGGGGTTCGGCATGGTGCGGACTACCTGAGTAGTCGCAGAGTGGATTTATAGCCATTGACTTTTGTCCCAGCCTGGGTCCTGCAAGAAGGCAGAAAGGACCTTGCTACCAGTCTAGAAGCAAAAAAGGAATCGTGAGAATCGTCTGAGGCAGGGCATCGTTCAGAGACCGCACCTGTAGAAGAGGGTGGCCAGCAACGATGCTGAGGAAGCGTTCGAGTCCTTCCCTCCGGGACTCAATGACTTCGTCAGAGAATCTGTTAGTGAAGACCTTGCCAGGGAGGGGAGGAATGTTGACGCGGGTGGACTCTCGTTCGAGGATATCGCGGAATGCTTCAAAGTCGGAGTAACGACGTCTCACAAGGGAATGACGTAATTTGAAGGCCGGTATATTGGTCTAAGGCATCATTTTGTGTGCTCAAAGATCCAGAGGGAGGGAGAGCAGCGTCAGCTGAACATACCTTGCACACAACTTCGTAGTCGGTAAACATCTTCCGACCGAATCCTGAGATAATATCGGTTGAAATCTCGGAATATACTTGACGCAGACATCTGCCTACCGTGCGTTTGAGGATTGCGAACCTCAATTTCCAGAAAACTCTCCGGAACGCTGTACATTTCTTCGATCTGCAGAGCGCTTGCTCGGGATCATTCATGGGGAGACAGAGAGAAGATCGAGGGGTACATACAGTCTGCTCGCGTGCCCCGAGACGGGGCTCGTCGAACGCGGTGCTCCGAGCGAAGGGCGACACACTGGTCATGGCCGTTGTGAATCAAGAACCGATCCAGCACAGGAATCGCCGAAATGTCACACATAAGTCACGCATGCCTTGTGACCTCACGTAGTCAGGCACGCCACCAGTACTAATAGGCCAAGTCCCATGAATCGTTAGTATACATACTTCGAGCTCTACTAAGTTATAAATCAGCCGAAAATAATTTTGAGATTTTCCAGACTCTCGGGATCTGCTTTTGCAGACTTGTTCGTTCCTCGAAATGCTTCCTTGACAATGGCGGTTTTGCGCTTTTGGATCTCAAGGATATTTCCTTCGATGGTATTCTCGATCTGGGCGAAGGGGCACATCAACGCTGGAATAGTGCGGAACGAGGTTGTCTCACGATGAAATGCTTGACATAGACGGTTTTCTCTTGGCCAATGCGGTGAACACGGTCAATGGCTGCAGAGAACGTTATTCAGTGTAGGTGCAAGTCAACGAGGTACATGCCTTGGTTTTCAACAGCCGCATTCCACCAACAATCCATCTAAAACTTGGGTTAGGCCTGCTTTGCAGACAACACTAAAAAATTTACCATGAATACATAGTTAGCGCAGGTAAGCTGTTGGATGATCAGCAGAGGTTCCAAGAGAAAAAAAATACTTACATTCAGCCCAACGCCGCCAGCCTTCAGACTGATAATCAAAACTTTGGGCTTATGGTCATTCTGCTTGAACTCGGCTATAGCCGCGCTGCGCTTTTTCATGTCCATAGAACCGTCAAAGCGGTACCAAGCAAGGTTTTCACGGTCAAGAGCTGTCGATATGAGCGAGAGGAACGAAGTGAATTGCGAGAAAACGATTGCGTGGAAGTATGGATCTTGGTCTCGCAGTCGACCTATTCGATATCCACATTCATCGCCCGTTGTTACATGATTGATCAAGGGACGACTCACGGAGGTTCTGAATCAGGGCATCGAGTTTCGTCGAGGACCGGAAATCATTTCGACGAAACTCAACAGTGACGGGCACCGCGTCGTTGTCATCTCCTAAAGCGAGGGATTCGCCTTCAGTTTTAGGTTTCAAGACCTCTATCAACTCGTTTTCCTTGATGGGACCCCGAGAACAGGAAGGGCAGCGCCCTTCTTCGTTTCGTTCAGTGCAGGACGTTATATAAGAGACGATGCAATCTTTGCAGCTAGGAATGGTGTAGGTTGCAGGTGACACAAGTGTTAGGTGATGCTTACCACTGATGCAAACACTGAGGAATAACGACTGCAGTCTCCATCACATCGAGACAAATAGGGCATTCGTCTGTCTCGGGTGTTGCGAGATTGGAAAGCACGGTCTTCACGAAGGAGGGATTCGGAGCGTCTAAGGTTTGGTTCTCGGAGATATCCTGCATGAGAGTGTCGAGCTTGATGGAGCCTGAACCTGATGCAGGCACGTCCACCAGTTCTTTCGGGTCCACGACAAGATCCGGGTGCAGCACGGCACGTCGCAAGCTGAGTACTGGATGTTTACCATAGGAAAGTAGACCCTCGATCAAGAACGCACCGCATCAGCATGGCGAGAATGTGAGTATAGTTCTTGCCGACTAGCCCTTTAGCATTAAGCTGATCAAAGCTTCGTTTCGCGGTGCCATAAATAGAGTCGTAGATCTTTTGCTCTGCGGTAGAGAAGTGTAGAGTCTCGATGGTATGTTCTTTCGGGGGTAGCTCCACGATCCGCTTCCCGTCGCTGTCCCGCATATTCTTCTCCCTGCGGAGCAAAACACTTTCCAAAATGACTTGAACAATCTCAATCGCTTTCGCGTCACGAGCGAGAAATGGTAACGTGATGAACCTAGAACCAGCCTTCAGTCGTAGCTCAGGGGTCGTCGAATATAGACATACGAGCGGAAAAATGCATAAGATGACCAGGGTGTGTAATCCAGAAATTTTCTAGTCCAACAGTGAGCATGAAAACAAGCATAGTCAAATTCTTCTTACAAAAGGGACTGAAGGTCCTCGAGTTTGTTGACGATTGGTGTTCCTGTCACGGCCCATCTCCTCCTCGCTCGAAGTGCATAGACCGCCCTGGCAGTTTTACTGGTCCTTGATTTACAATGATGCGCTTCATCCAGGATAACCCTCATCCATTCCGCTACCATGAAAAGTCAGCAGCAGGGCAAGGTAAAAAAAAAAAAAGAGCATTACTTTGGTAGACCGATGATTGACCGTTCGACTTTTCAAACTTGGCATGCTCAGAAGCTAAGACACCGTAAGAGGTAATGACGATCGGTATGCCTGTGTTACCATCTTCTTCAATCTCGAGACCGTCTAGATCCAACCTATTTTGCCCATGCCAAACAATGGTTCGGACGCTGCCTGGAACACTGGAGCGCTCTAGTTCGTCCGACCATTGGGTGAGAAGAGACGTCGGAGCAACGACCAATGTCGCAGAGGGACCCTTTGCTGATCGCTTTGTTTGATCGGGTGGTGGAATAGCTCGGAACGCGCTGTCCAGTCTTGATTGGCGGCCACGTGTAGTTTTTTCGTCATCGCTGACCGGCTCAGGTCCTTTATTGGTGTGAATTAAAGCTGAGAGCATGATTGTCTTGCCCATTCCCACTGTAGATCAAAGTCAGTCAGACGAAGGTGTGATTTCGACCAGTCCTTACTTTCTAATAAGAGATGATACACTCGAACGTCAGTCTCTCTCGATAGATGTGAGAACACTTACCGTCTCTACGAGAATCGATAAGTCTGTGATGCGGATTATGATATATGAAGACTTACGCCAAAATTCCGCCCTTCAGGTTGCGCTCAGCCTTAGGAAAGTCTAGGCTGAGCTCACCAGAGAAAGGGTTGAAATAGAATGGTTTGTCGTCCTCAGTTAGATCTATTAAACCATTGCACGGTTCCGGAGGGAAAATATATCTAACGAATGGTCACGTTACGTAGCCATAGAAGGTAGCTCGAGACTTACTCGCTCCACAGAGGATGCATGGACGTTGATTCTCTTGCGGAGACCTTTTCTGACTCCATAGAGTGCATCCACCTGCTCAACGGTAAGTACACATTTACTCAAGTAAGAATTGGCTTACGTGAGTGCTTGCTTTTGATACCCCCTTAACGTGAGCGTAAATGTCGGCGGAGGATCCATCTCCAACATGGTCTGGTCGTGTCGCTGAGCCCTATAAACATCGAATAAGACAGTGCCATGCTCCGAGGCGCAAGGCGTTCACTTTCGGTAAATGAGGTCCAACTGATTGTCCGACAAATCCTCACCCTCCTCAACCTCGATTTCCTCCCCGTCACCTACTATTTCGGTTCTCGTCTTCTTTGTTCCCGTTTTCTGCGTGGTCCTTCTATCTTGTTGTTCACCACCGATGGGAAATTTGTCATCACCTAGAGCTCGCGCGCTAGCACACGCTCGAAGGTTGACAGCGTCGAATAACGCCAGGAGCGCAGACTTTCGTTCACGGAGGGATTGTTCCTCTTCAGTCTCCTTTCCAAACATTGCTTTTGCTTGATTCGAAGTATCTGGTGCGTTGACAGGCTTGAACGCAGACGCGGAAATATAAACAGATAGAGACACGATCATGTCTGCACCTGAGTGAAGTACGGGTGGGCAATCGACCATCGTGCTACCCCTAAAGTTGATGATACCTCCAATGGTGGACCGGATAAGTACAATCGCGGGAAATGCACCAACGGAAATATAATTACCCATGTCTAGCAGCTTTGATACCCATACAGCGACATCTTGTGGTAACCGACCGAATTCTTTTCAACGTACTCAGAGAGTCAGACAGGCAGCTACCCTTAGAGAACGATGCACTCACCAAATCCACCTTTGTTTGTGAGCCGGACTATTGTATCCGTCTTCCGTTTCGTATTTTTAACTTGATGGGGTTTTAGCATCGCCTTGAGGGAAAGTTGCTTCTTCTTTCCCATGACTGAGGACGTAACAACTGGGGTATCCCTTTCGATTCTGATCTCGTCCCCTGATTTGACGTAACCTGCGCCCTTGGCCGTGCTCCAAGCGTTTGCAACTATGAAACTACCGAGGTATGTTCCATCCGGTTTGACAGTGGGTTTGGACTGCATAGATGATGAAAGACGCCTTTTCTTTGCTGGAGGAGATGACCGAATGGCGAGTTTGGGAGAAGGAGGAGGAGAAGAGAAGTCCATCGAAACCCCAGCTGAAGACATGCTGCTGACGCTTGACGCGCGTGGAACTTCTTCGACAGAGGGAAGCTCGATGTCGCTTTGACAGTCATCTGATGCACCCGTTGCTTGGGGAGTCATTGCAACGGAGGGTTTGAGTGTGGCGTCGAAAGGTGGAATATCCTCATCATCACTGTCCGGAAAAAATAGTCGTTTTTCACGGACTTGTTGGGACGAAATGGGGGTAATTTTTGGCTGCGTCTGAGATCCTGGAAGGTCCGCAATATCTTCCGAGTGCTGGATTGTTTCAGCAGGAACGTTGGAAGAGTCGGGGTCATCTGGATCCACAAAAAAGAGATTCGAGTCGCTCATTTCCTCAAGACGAGATTCAAAGTGTTGTAGTAACTACGCCGCGACGCGTCGTGATGAAGTCACGTGACGGTGTATGATCTAATTCAAGACTTTTCGGATCATCCCTTGAAGTACTATCATGATGTCGAGAACACTAGCTGTGCTCTGCTAACCGACTGAATGTCGAACAGCTTGATCCGGTGGCCCTAGTTGCGGGCATCGAATTTCGAATTTCGACTCATCGGTTTCCACAACTTGTTATGGCAGGAAGAATGGTGCTTAGGAGTTTTAGGACTGGCAGTATCATTCAATTACGCCCACTATTCAAACACTCAAGGTCCGTTTCTCGACAGCTGGCACGTATTTTACGCAACAAATTGATGCCCCTTGGCCAGACCATGATTCGCCGTGACCGAATCCCCTTCAGGACGGGGGAAATCTCACGGACAGATTCCAAATCTTCTGGTAATCATTCAATGACCCAAATTTCGAACGTTATTCAGGTACCACTCTTCCGAGTCCAGGAAGAATGTACTTTCTTGTATCCTCCTCGCCTCCGATGTGGATCAGTCGGTACTCCATTCCGACAAGCATAAATTCATAAGAATGATCGTGTACGTACCAACTCTAGAGTTCACTCAGCGGGCCAACCCATTACAAGGTACATTCGAAACATAACGCTTGTCCACTTCAGGTAAAAGGCGAGAGTTCTCTATAGAAAAGGACACCGTCCAGGTTCCGAGCCGGTGACTCATAAGTGAACGTGAAGACCTCGTTCCGAGTCCATTTGTATATTGTACGTGTTGAACTTATTCGGCTCCGGTACTTGGTATGGATTTCTACCGATCAGGACCCATGTTTGTATGAATGGAAGCTAATCCATTGTACTCTTACGAATACTGGGGACGCCACGGTGACATGTTCAATACCCCAAATCTCTCCAGCCATTTCCCGACCACATAAATGGACCAGACTATCCAGTTTGTTTGACCGCATCTCACTCTTCGATATCATTCACCATGAAAGACGGGCAACAGCAGGAGTTCCAAAAACCCTCCAATTATCCTCTTCCAGACCACCTTCCCCCAGATGTTACTCCCTGGAAATATCGTTATGAATATCCCGAGAATGCTCAGTTGGACGCGCCATGGTTTGAGAAAGAATTCTTGAAGGGCGGCATTCTGAACCCCAAGGTAGCAAGGGATTTTTGCGACGAAATCAAGAAATACTTTGCCAAGGTAAGTAAATAAGTGCTTCATCTTTTGTTCGGACGATAAATCTTTTGCCAGAATCAAGATAAGTTCTTCCATGCACCATGGTTGCACCGCGGGGACAACGGGCGAGAGCCAGTCAGCGGCCTCCGGTACGGCGGCCAACTCGAACAGGGGCATCTTTCGGACAAACAGGACAAAATCGTGCAGGGCTGGGTAAACCATTTCTACAACCCCAAAGGTTAGTGCCGTAGCCCATGGCCAGTCTTTCCATCCTGACATTTTTGATAGCGGCCACGGTTCTAGCTAAGATCTGGGGCAAGGGAGACCAAGAACCCAAGTGGAACCCAGACAACCTTGTCAAGTTTCCAGAGGGATCCCTCCTCGTCGAGGAAGTTTACTGCGACGTTGGCGGGGACCAGGTATATACCTTGAAGAACAAGGAATCTCCCAAGGCCTGGGCTTGCATTGCTGAAGTGGATTCGGAGGGAAATCCGATTCCTTCCCAACGCAAGCGCACAGCCGAACCTCTTCATCTCATCCAGCTTGACTTCCGTACCCGAGCTCCCGATAGCTGGAAACTCCCCATTGGCTGGGTATACGGTACTTTCATATACGATGGCACCAAGGAGAAACCTAACGTAGGTGATATCAAGTTCGTATGTCCGATGCGATGCTGAAATCGAGCTTCCAGGACAATTGGGTGGAGGACCTCATTCCGGTTGGAGTTCAGTGGGGGAATGACCCGAGTCTGACACAAGACACGCACAACGATGGGGCGGTATCCAAGGAGTGCTGGGTCAATGGCCACGCTCTTGATGTGTACAGAAGTCTCAAAGGTGCCACGGCAGGATTGGGTTGGCATGGCCGCCTGGACGGGTAAGTCCTTGACCATTGTCATGCAATGCAAAAACACTAAAGAAATATAATCAGGCCGGCTGACAACTTCATGAGCACCTGTTCATCCTGCCATGCGGTCTCTCAAACCCGAATTGATCGTAAGATAATCGGGGAAAAAGAACTCAAGGTGGTTATGGACCCTCTGCCCAAGAAACTACCCGTGGATGACGAAACGAAGCCTGGAATCTATGTACAACAGGACCCCGAAGCGATACAACATTGGTAAACACGTTGTGCTCCATGCTGCTTGCCACAGAGACTCAAGTTTTGCAGGTTCAGAAACGTCAAAGCTGGGGTTCCGTTTGACAGCGACAAGGTATACATGTCGGCCGATTACTGTTGGGGCCTTCAGATTGGTTATCAAAACTACTTGAAATGGGTCCAGGATAAGCCCCCCAAACCCAGTGGCATCGCACGTCCCTTCAAGTCTGGGTGGGTTTAGTATACGGATCGGAAGCACGACGACGATGCCAAACAAGACCTCAACGGACGTTTGCATTCAAGTTTGCTCTTGCAAACGGTTCTCATTCGTTTTTCTGGTACTCCTTTCCCATGCCATCCTTCCTGTTTTATATCCCCCTCTAGCATTGCGTTGTAAATTGTAGTCGGTCCTTCAATGCTCTCCCTTTTGTTGGCGAGAAGATCGAAGAAGAAAAGAAGAAAAGTCATTTGATGTTTGTATGTACTAGTCGTATACTTGTTGTGAGTTTCTGCCGTATGGCGCATGAAGTTCAGTGGAGATCATCGTTCAGACGTTCGACAAATGATACCGACTCACAATCATTGACGGCACACGGTAGATACGAGCGTCCGCTATGACCTTCAGATTGACATTTACCATACACGCATGGTGTTGATCCAAAACAAAATGTCCAATAACATTGTGTAATTTCATCAGGCCAACATGAAGTAATGATAGTAGGTGACAAGCAGGGGATTAGATGCGAGTCAAGAAGTTCGATGGGTTGCAAAAGGCAAGTATACAGCGATCAGGAACCTTGGATATATACACGGTCAGCATGTGCGAACGATAGAGATGAAGAAATCATTGCTGTCACGAGTAAACGACGAAGAAGACCTGCACAGAACATGACGCAAATGCGCTAGGTCTGCTTGCGCCGGCCAATGACATTGAAGTGCAAGAGGAGAGTGTACAAATGGAGGAAATAGAAATGCAGCATAGAATACACTAAAGCAAAACCACCAGCATGGCGGAGTATCAAAGTACTCGACACTGTCGCTTGAAGCTGGCGATCCACTGCGACCTGATCAGCATGGGTATGTTCCGGGGTATCCGTCGCTGCGGGACCATGATCGTCCTCACTAATCGTTTCTGTCGGCTCTATAATAGGAGGTTGAAAATCGTGGTCGTCCATCTCAACAGCGGCGGGGGTCGAAGATAGTCAACTAGATCCCTTTACGACATTGATCCAAACCTTTTCCGGAGGTGTCGAGGGAGTCGGGATGTTCTCCTCGTCACTGTCCTCGTCGGTGGTACTCTCGCTCTTATCTTCGTCCTTGGGTGGGTCGACAGCGGGGACAGGGCTAGATTCGTTTGAATCCTTCTTCTCCGGCTCGGTCTTGTTCCTACCCTCTTGATCCTGAAGCTGTTGACGGAGTTTGACTAGTTCGAGCTCTTTTTTCTCGAGCTCAGCCTTCTCTTTCTCCTTTTCAAGCAATTCTTTCCTTCTTTTCTCGCGCTGTACATGGAAACAATCAGTGACTCGAGCGCCAACACCAAAGCAAAATCACGGAGAGTTTGGCAATGCACGTGAGCGCCGAGCACTCACTTCCAATTTTTCTTTCAGTTCACGAGTTTCCTTTTCCTTCTGGAGACGTTCCCTCATCTCCCTTTCACTCACAACCCAGGCGGCTGCCCCCTCCGCTGCTGCTTCGGGTTGCGACTTGTTCCTTAGCAAATCTAGAAGTTCCAGAAGAGGGAAAAAATCATGTCAGTAACAATTCTAACCCCACCCATGCATCAGGACACGCTCAAGCAAGACAATTGGAGGAAGATCATTCAACCCATTATTGCAAGAGAACAAAGAACTCACATCCTTGCAGTGCCGCAACACTGAACTCATCGTCAGGAATTGAGTCCGCAAACTGCTTTGCTAACTGGGCAAGCTTGATCCCATCCAACGGCTTGGCAGAGTGCTGACAAGCTACAATGTGCTCCTCGATGGGGGGAGGAAGATATGTTTGGTTCTTTGCACCAAATCCGTCCGGGCCGAAAACGGATTCCGGTTGGGATTGAGAGTTTCTGGTCGAACATGCTAAAGACGAGGTCGACGAGGAGAACGAAGGCGACATAGACCACAAAGTAGAAGAGTGTGATGATGGCGACTGAGGCGCTGGTGTCGTGGGAAGCTCGATGCCTTCAAGGTCACCCTCTATCGGTTCATCGTCCTTGTCGGTCGACGGGAAGAAGTTACGGAAGAGAGCCTCTGCCTGCCACTTGGAAGCGTTCTTGAACTCGATCCAGACGTCCATACGACCAGGACGGGAAAGGGCAGGATCCAGACGCTCAAGGTGGTTCGTGGTGCTGTAAATCTTGTGAGTGGGCGCCAACAGAACAGGGACAAGACTCACGCAAAGAGGATACGACCTTCCGCAGCGGCAACGCCATCCAAGGCGTTGAGAAGACCGCTCAAACTCAGTGTATTGACGTCCGAGATGTGATCCTTGTGACGCCTGTGTCGACTGCTCGACGTCGCAGGCTGCTCAGGAGCGGTCGCCTCGTCACCGTTGCTGTTACCCGTATCAGGAGCTCCGTTAGAGCTCTTGTCACGGGAGACACTGCGAGTAAATGCAGCGTCAAGGTCCTCGAGAAGGACAATGCAGCGAGCAGGGACGCGACCCATGAGCGTGGTCAGTGTGCTGTCACTGATCCAGGAGGAGGATAGCGACAGGGTGTAAATATCGAGCATAAGCTCGCCAGCGATCGCATGAATGAGAGAACTCTTTCCTGATCCTGGAACGCCGTGGAGAAGGTAGCCACGACGGAATGGAATGCCACGATCGGCGTACCACTGAAGAAAAGAATCGTCAGGTGAGCTACGAATAAGGGATAACGACCGAGATGACGTACCTTCTCGGACTTGAGAAAGTCACGAGCATCATTGAGAAGCATCTCCTTGACACCGGGGTTCAAGACGATGGACGACATGGGACGCTTGTGACGCGAATCTGTCCAGCGCCAACTGCCATGAGAGTCTGCAAAGTAGATCTGAATGCGGTGGATAGCCTCCGCTTCGTATTCCTTCTTTGCTTGGAGGACGAGCTGCTTGAGGATGGCATTGCTGCGAGCCACGACGCTGTGAGGCCGTGTTAGTGACATGAGGCGGGACAGAAATAGAGCGTGTGCCTTATTGAGAGAACTTCACAGCCGCTCCCGTCTGTCTTCTTGCTGCGACGGACCCTGAGCCAGTGGCCCCTGTAATAAATAGTGTGGGTAGTGTCTGGCGTGGGCTGGAAGACGACGCGTGTCTTGACTTTGCCAGGTGGTGCGTCTTCGTCACCGTCTTCTTCCTCGTCCCCAAACGAGTTGTCAGCGGTCTGGGTGCCTGAGAAGCCAGGCGTCGTGGTTCGAGTAGTCGTCTCGAACTCCCTGGAGCGTTGCCATTCTGGGCGACGAGAGAGCCACATCATGAGCCAGTCATAAGGGTAGTCTTCCTCAGAGAAATGTGCAGTGAGGAAAAAAGCTGTCAAATGGACTCATCAGCTGAGTCAGTCGACGGAAACGACGGCGCTTACAATTGACAAAGTGTGACCTGCGAGGTGGGAAAAGCGAGGTCAGGATCGTCGAGAGAGGGAGAGAGAAAGTGCTGAGGACTTACCATGCAGTGCTGGATACCCTGCGTGCGGTCTCGACGGTGCCTCCCAAGACGACGAGCTTTACGCCGTCAATGACCGAAGAGCCGCCTGCGCCGCCGACGAGGGGTTGCACGAGCGACTTGAGAGCGTCCATGACGGATAGGGTGTATTTGGGAGAGCTTAGAACAATCCAATGTTGCGACGAGGGATGGGGGGATTGAGAGGAGGAGTACGGCAACGAATTTGTACGGTTCCGAGTGGAAACAAGTCAAGACGCGTCAGCTCAAAACGTGGGTTCATAAACCGCCG
This sequence comes from Leccinum uliginosum, assembly GCA_038091455.1. NCBI lineage: Eukaryota > Fungi > Basidiomycota > Agaricomycetes > Boletales > Boletaceae > Leccinum > Leccinum uliginosum. Next base: position 13,748 of record JBBPOM010000088.1, read on the forward strand.
TCCCGCAGCCACGCCACCACTCCCAAGCGAATTATAACCTTACTACTACAAGTACTCAAGCGACCTGGTAATACAATCCCTCCACCGCAGCATTCGCTTGCCATATCCCCACCATACGCACGAACCGAAGCATTAGCGGTGCCGGCAGCACCAGTACGTACGACACGGGAACCACCACCACCAACACTATCGACATACAAAGCGTGATGCTGGGTTTGATCACGAGGAAGTAGAACAGCGCTTGATACGTCGTCGCATCCGTGAACTGGCAATCCAAATCAGTGAGCACCAGCTGCAGACGGACAGCATGAACACATGCCATAGCATAGGCATTCTTGTAAAACGACGTCTCATACTCTATGCCTGATTCACCGCTCTCGGCGGCCGAGGCCCCAGCGGGCCGAACGCGCTGGAATATTGGTCTGGGTGGATAAGGTGGAGGATAGGCCAGAGGCCCATGGAACTTTGTTTGCAGTGCAAGCTGTGGATACGAACAGATAAGGACATGAGAGGATGACGTGGGACGAAGCCCTGACCTCGCCTCTGGCAAACACACGAGCTCCCAGAAGATCCAGGAAGCACAGGAGGGTTCCAAGGGGTAGTGTGATAAGGAGGGTCGTGCCAGTCTAGAATTTACTATCAGCCACCAGCACATTCCACTCAACGCGGGAGGCTGGTCATATCCGACCAGATGGGGATGTTGAGAACTCACGAGGGTAAAAACAAATAGATATATCCACGCAATTAGTGTGTAGGGAACGTTGACCACCATCAAGTGGAAGACGGCAGCATGGTATGCCTTGCGCCCCATGGGGCGGAAATACTTTGCCCACATACGCCTGTATTGCGACGGGCGACTGCGAGCGGCGTTCCGAGCTTGTCCATCCCCAAAGACCGGGTCCTGCTCGGCCCCCGGTGCTTCCAGTATATTAACATCAGATTCGTCCTCAGAGTCCCTACAGAAAGAGAGGACTGTCTGGGTGAAGGAGCTCGATGAAACGTGGGTGCTGGCATGAGAGTTGGTACGATGTCGGCGTGGGGATGACTGGAGCAATGGGGTGGTCTCACTGGGACCGTCAGAAGCGACGAAAAAGTGTGGGCGGGGACTCGGGGAGGTGGGTTCTACCACAGCATCCGGGTCGACCGACGATATTGTGCTTCGTGGATGGTATCTACGCGGAGTTCGAGGGGTTCTTGAGCGCCGTTCTGGAGATGGATAGGGTGGAGGAGGGTCGTCCGTGGCTACGTCCAGCACATCCTGCGGTTCTTCGACCGCACTTAGAGCGGTGGTATATTCCGAGCTTGACATGCTGGCGCAGGCGACTCGGAACGATAACAAACCTTCTGGAATGTGGCGCACTGCAACGTAATTGGGGTACTTTCGGGCGACTTCGTGGACTCGAGCGTTTCAAGGAGACCTGCATCAGACATGCACACAGCTTTTGGTTACCTGCTGACATCCGAGCTCAGCAGATCAAAAATTCATATACTCCCTGCCTGTACCAAGCAGTGACTCGATCGAAGAATACCAGGCCGCAGTGGACGAGGGACGGCACTATAGCCAAGTGGTTACGGCGACAGATTCGAATGCCTTTGAACTTATCTGTTACTCTTCGAGTGCGCAGGTTCGAATCCTGCTGGTGTCGTACGTTCCTTTTTTGCTGGCTGACAGTCGTCTGACATGGCCTTTCTGTACGGTTACCAGGGAGAAATCACACGAGCAGTCACAAACAAGGCGTCTTGCAATGAACGCAGCAGAGTTACATATTTCTCATCGCAGGATCGAGATTCCCACTCGGTTGAAGTATGTTGCAAGGCGAGCTGATCCGGCCTGCACGCCTCGAAGTGCTACTTTACATACTTAAACAGCCTGCATAATGATGCGACGACCGGGGGGGCAGTGGGTGCGCCGGCTCGTAGGTATTTACAAAAATTAAAAATGTATTGGGCCGACGTCGATGCTTGTAGTGGGATCTGCGGGGTTTTCGTTATGTCCCAAAGCGGACAGATAACCCGATGCCGTTGTTGTGCCGAACGCGTATAATTTGTGTGAAACAAAGAGTTGCAGAGTCGTTGCAAAACATTCCTTCCCTCTCGCTAATTATCGTTTAGCAGCTCCGCCGCTCTTTCCTACTTTTTTTTTTTTGGTTCTTCCCCTCCGTCTCTTGGTCCGACAACGCCCTTTTTATCTCTCTTTCCCTAGTACCGTCGACATGGGTTGTGTGCAGTCCACCGGCATCGATAGCGAGGCAAAGGCCCGTGCGTACTCTTCTCCGTTACAGCCCGTCTTCGATACCGTCCTCACCGTCCTTGTACTCTCCAGGCAACGATGAAATCGAAAACCAGCTCAAGAAGGATCGAATGTTGGCCAAGAACGAGATCAAAATGTTGCTGCTTGGAGCCGGAGAGTCCGGAAAGGTCCGTACACATCCTTTGCTGGCCACCCGCGCTGCTCACATGAACCTCCTCCCGAATTCAGTCAACGGTGTTGAAGCAGATGAAGCTCATTCATCAGGGTGGTTACAACGACCAAGAACGTGATTCCTACAAGGAAATCATATTCTCCAACACGATACAGTCCATGCGGTACGGCACACTCGACTCTACCGAACTTGTCTTGACCCCAGAGTTTTCTGCAGTGCCATCCTAGAAGCAATGCCCCAACTTGACATCACCCTGTCACCCCAAAACGACGCTCGACGAGCAGTCATTCTCGCTCTCCCGCTGCAACTTGAGGGTGAAGTCCTACCGCGAGACGTCGGCGATGCTGTCCGTGGCCTATGGCGGGACTTGGGTGTCAAAGAGGCCGTCCGCCGGTCACGCGAATTCCAACTCAACGACTCGGCCGTTTACTACTTCAGCGCCATTGATCGCATGTCAACACCGGGCTACCTCCCAACGGACCAGGACATCTTGCGGAGCCGAGTAAAGACCACCGGCATCACGGAAACGACCTTCAAGGTGGGAGAATTGACGTACAAATTATTCGATGTCGGCGGCCAGCGAAGCGAGCGGAAGAAATGGATCCACTGCTTCGAAAACGTCACTGCGCTTGTTTTCCTAGTCAGTTTGAGCGAGTATGACCAAATGCTTTACGAGGATGAAAGCGTGGTACGTACACATTGCTTTTGTTTTTCTTGCCGTCCCGGGACCCTGATCGATGCCTCACAGAACCGGATGCAAGAGGCTTTGACGCTCTTTGACTCGATATGTAACTCTCGGTGGTTCGTCAAGACATCAATTGTAAGCAAACTCTCTCAGCTGGCTGGCGTTTACCTCACCACGTTTTCTCCAATAGATTTTGTTCCTCAATAAGATCGACTTGTTCGCCGAGAAGCTCCCTAATTCACCACTTGGAGACTATTTCCCAGACTATACCGGCGGAGATAACTACGACGCTGCATGCGACTACCTTTTGCATCGGTTTGTTGCGCTCAACCAGAACGCAGCAACAAAGCAGATATATGCCCATTATACCTGCGCAACGGATACCCAACAGATCAAATGTAAGAGCCAGCTTATCTGACGCGGAACCGATGTTAATTTATCGCCAATCAGTCGTTCTGAGCGCTATACAGGACATTTTGCTACAAATCCATCTACGGGAATGTGGTCTCCTTTGATAAAGGTTCCTTTGCACGCTTCATCCCTGGTTCGACTGCATCGTGTTATCTCACTTTTCCTCATGCCTTCCATGCATCAAACTCACCGTTGCTCACCACCTTGGCTATGTCTTCTCCCCTCGTGGGTCGCTGTTTTTGAAAAATTCTAATATCACCTTTTTAGGCTTTCCTCTTATATCTTTCATTCTCGTTTTCATGAGGGTAGAAAACCTACATAATATACCCATCCCTTACGATCCGCTGTAATGACGAGTGATCTCGTCGTCCTCTCCTTCCTTTTACTTGACTTTTTTTTTACTTGGATCTTTATAGGAGGGTACTATCTTGTGCTGTCAGATTCGACCTCTTTTTTTTCACTTTATTACCTTTTTCATTTCATTTCATTTTACTTGCGTCGAGCCGACGATGTATGTACATAGGTACTTCTGGAATGACGACGCGTGGGGTCTAGCGTCTCTAGACGCCACACCACACGTAGAGCGCCTCGCAGCGCAGGCACGACCAACTTGGGACGCTGCATCTCCTTTTGTGACGAGGCGTCTCTGATGACAACATGTCGAGTGCGCCACCTAGAGGACCGAACACCACGTATATAGAAACCTTTTCTTCGGGGCCTGAAGCACTCGAAAGTTGGGAACAGCAACTGCGTCAGATGGACTGCGATCAACGTCCTTGCAACGTGATGGATTCTACAATCGTAATTAGCAATATTCTTGACTTATGTAATCAGCATCTTCCGATCCAGGGTGAACGGACGAGGCCGTTTGAACGGTGGATCAAGCTAGCGGAGTTGCTCAGATCGCAAAAGAAACATCTAGTCCAGAGCCCCATCATAAACCCGATCGCGAAGAATGATGCGGTCCCAAATGACGACGGTGTCCTGCAACTTGAAGCGCAGTCGACATGTTGATGAACCGCATCACGGAAGCGCCCAAGGGACGTGATGCGACCGGACAAACGGACCTTTTGTCTGTCGAGGACTGCGTAGACGAAACAAACTGCATTCCATCATAGGGATAAGCCAAACTGAACACAGTGTATGAACAGATATCGGAAGAAATTAGGAGCGAATATGAGCGTGTGCGTGTTTCATGATACATGAGCAAGCGGTACTAGCATGGAGATGACATTTCGATCGTGGGGTATTGAGATGGGTTTCTACGACGACGACGTCGTCGTCGTCGTCGCAGCCGTAGGTTCGGATGCGACGGCTTTTGGCATGTCAGTCACCCGCCCGACGATGTTGTACCGTTTCCTGAAGGAACACAACGTGAACAAAAACACGTGTGCGTCGACAAAGCAAAAGCCGCGCATGAAACACACGTACACGAAAAACGAATACCAGTCGTCGAGAACCTTTTGTTCGTTCTCGGGCAATTCGCTGTAATCCGGCACGGCATCCTCGGGCTTGAGACTCGACAGGCCGAGTCCTTTGGAGCCATCCTTGCCGGCAAAGACGTTGTATGAGCCGCCTTTGCCGTACACGTCGCGCTTGCGTGTGACGTCGAATACGTCGCCTGAGGTCATACGTCGTCATCATCATCATCGATTCGGATCAGGTCGGTGCGTGCGACACGTGTTGAGGGCGGGGGTGTGACGGGCGGGAATAGGTACGAACGACTCACCCTTGATCGAGACGTAGATCGGTTTGTTGGCGTCCGAGCCATCGTACTCGGCGAGCTCGCCAAGTTTAAAGGGGTCGTGCTTGGGCGGGTCGAGGTCCGTTCTGGGCGCTTGCATGATGGTCTTGAGCGACTTGTCCTCGATCTGTGTAGTGACAGCGGGTGCAGTGGGTGGTGGTGGTGGTGGTGGTGGTGGTGGAGGCGGTGCCAGACGCACACGACGACGACGGAGGAAGAAGAGGAGAGGAAGGACTAGGGTGAGAGCGTAGATGAAATACGATAACATGACTAGCCAACGACTTGGCTAGCGTCGCAGACAGAATTCGCGGTCGGAAGTTGCCGAGCATAGCCAAATTTGGGAAATCCATTTCCTCAAGATCTCCTTTGAACACGGAACAAGACAACGAGCGGGGCAACTTCACTACGTCGTTCGACGTTCGACGTTCCTGTCAGTTCTCGTCGCCACCGCCGCCGCCACTCATGGGGTACTTTTCCACCCACCCGCGGGCGAACCCGCGCGGCGCCACGTTCGCCAAAACGGCACTCACGCTTCCCGTCACAAGTTCACAACGGTTCCCTGAAAAATCTCAAACTCGTCGAGTCGCCCTTCCATCCACGAATCCCCCCCGACGGGCATAAGCTTGACGTTACCTTTAATCTCCTCGGTCCGTTTCCGCTTCGACGTTATATTCGGACACGTCAAAAGGAGCCTTTTTAAAAAATAAGCTCGGGTCCGCAATAACTTACATGCCCCGCTCTCTCTACAAGGCTTTGCCATTGGTAACGCAACATCTTCCGTGAAGCGTGCACCTCGGGAGAAAAAAAAAAGTCTCGATCTGATCTTCGATCCTGGACCTGATCGTCGACCACCCCGTGAACACAAATCTCGCCCCCTATCAATTAATCGCACATCACCTCCCCTGTACGGCAAGGCCGACGGGAAGCTTTCTGTACCACACGCTAGCGCTTCTCTCGGGATTACTACTCAGGAGTGATGATATCATTTCCTACACGATGTCGGCGTAACTAGTGTTTCACAGACGGGTATCTCTAGAGCCATACATGTCGCGTGTTAGAATACAATGTTGAGTTGAGATCGAAGACGGGGTAAACGAAAACATGAATTTTCTTCGAGCATGGAGAACGGGAAAAAAAGGGTAAATATAAAGCTGGCAATACCGAAAACGAACGAAGGTCGACGTTGAATGTCGCAAAACATTGGCGACGCATGACTAATAACAGTGTGCAGAGAGAGAAAAAAAAAGGAATGCCAATTGTACAGTAACGAATCAAAGGCTACAGAAAACGCAGTTATGAATGTAGTGGTTGATGTATACTTGCAAAAACATAAATGGGGTATAGGGTATTTCGAGGCGCAATGAGTGGCATAGCTTGATTTATCCCCCTCTGAAATGAAGCGGAAGAGAACAGTTGGGTGGAAGGGGGGGATTAATATTTGTACAATGACAGGCGTCCGTGACCCGCTTTCGTAACTCGTCGCACTTGCTTTGGAGCACTGTAAAATCATCAGGCTTCCTCTCGGCTCCGCCTTGATTGAGAAGCATTCACTTACTTGGACACGGCCATAACGTGTTCAGCACATCCAAAGGAACAATGATCTCTTTGGCAACTTCCAATGCGTCGATCAATGTATTATCATTCTCCCACAGTGAAAGGCATCTGCTTCCAATATCAGTCGATGAGATCCCCGTGGCTAGAGGCACCCACGTCGACACCTGGCTGGCAAACCATGTCACCTGGAATGGTCGCCTCGTGAACAGCACACCGTCTGCTTCTCCAAGCCGGTCGATCGACACTCGAACTCTCCTGATGTATTGAGTCTGATGGCACACTGCACGGATATTAACTCGCCAAGAAATAAAAATTGACGCGTGACGCCACTCACGCCATTGCTCCGTGTGCTTGCGATTGAAAGATGGCAAGTGTCCGACTTCTCGACCATGCAGACTAACCAAATAGAATTAACGCAAGTTTAATTTGACAGCCTAACGACATTGCTTACGTTTGGAGAATGGAGGTCAGCATCATCTGAGTGCTGTTTAGGGTTAAGCCGAATCAGTGCACTGTCAGCAACCCTGGCAAGAGCGACAAGAACACGTACTTGTATACGTACTCCCTACACATGTACAGGAGCGCCATGTCGAGGTTGCAGGTGTGAGAGTCCAGCGCGTTCTGGATTTCCTCAGTTTCCCGCCAAGACTCCAACGCTAGCTCAGACGTGTTTTCTCTCGAATAAGTGTTCTTCCTGAGGCGAGTCGTACAGAAATTCCACAGTAGCATGCTGCGGCAATACAGAGCCCATATTGAGTCCTTTGGTGATTGCATCTTGTGGTCGGTGGAGCCACGCTCGGATACCTCACCTGGGAACAGCAACCGGAACTAGATAACGAGGTCATTAATTCAATCCAGATTTGAATTACACAATAGAAACACTCACGTTGGCAGGGTCCGTCAAATAAAGATCCGTTGGCTCCTTCCGGAAAGCAATACAACGTGACGTATAGCCAGCCACGAGGATGAGCGCGCTCCAACACAGCCTTCTGCACGCCTCTTTATGCGTCTCCTCCGGGGTCCATGTGGGGTCCCAAGGCGGAGCGTATGACCAAGAGGAAGAGAAATGATCATTGACAATCGACGAATTGGGCGGAATACATGAACATTTTCGTGAAGAGGAGCGCGGCGAGCGGAGAACATCTTTGGACATGCCATCGTACGATCTCTTGTGGGCCACAGGGACGGCATTGGGAGTGAACGCGGATACTTCAGGTTCGCTGCTATCCAAGTAGGTTAGGCCAAGGGCACGGATAATGTGATCCAAGAGAATAAGAGACTGCCTCTGGCGTTCTGGTGTGTAAAGATGATGTGCAGATGATTCAAAAACGGCCAGTATCTGTGGCGCGGTGTGAGAAGAAGAGATTGTGAGATGGAAAATGGGTACACACAAACGCAGCTTTGGCGAGGGTGATGTCTATCCATTGTGCATTCCAGGACGCCTCCAAAGAGGCATGGGCTTGATCGCGGAGCCATGCGGCACGGTTCCGACCTGCGGTGCTTAGTTCCATTTCGCTCGACTTGATAAGGGTAGCCAGAGCCAATCCTGCAAAGACGAGGGAGGGCTGCATACACGAGCGATCTTCTGGGCTGTACAAACTCCGCACAAAGTCAGAGACATTGACAAAGGTGAGCCAACAACCAGAGGTCGTAAATCTGAGGGGGAAAAAGTCAGGGAGGAGCACAGGGAGTTCACACACAGGACGCACAGGGTAGAAAGGTCGGAAGCGATGTCTTTGAGACTAGAGAGGAAGGAGATGAGAAGGATTCCGACGAAACGATAGGGACGTACGATTGATCGCGGTTGGCGGAGTAACTGTTGAGGAGGTTGTCCCACCATTCCTTTCTGCTATACTGAACGGAGGGCGTGGAAGGTATGCGAATCTTGTCGACGAGATGGCGGTCGGGGTGCTGTGGGTAAGGACGTAAGAGAGGTGGGAGTAGATCAAAATTGGTGGCACGTACGGTGGCATAAGGGTCGGTGGACAGGCCTCTGGAGGTTGCAGAAGAGGAAAATTCGGACCCCTGTGGAGATAGGGAAGGCTGTTTGAGGCGAATGTGTCCGTCCTGTTCGAGATCGGGGGTTCTGAGGGCGGGCGGATCGAGGGGTCTGCGATCCTCGGGACCTTCTTCTTCAACGTCTGGAACGCGGGCGGATGTTCTCTTCCTTTTGGAAGGAGGGAGGGGCGGAGCCGAGCCGTCTGCGGGACGCTTCTTGCAGGAACGCTGGCGTGTTCCGGGACGTTTATCGGGGCCTCTGCGCTTTGGGACGGCATCGTACTGGCACTCGTTCGATCGGCGGACACAATTATGGCATATCGGACGTGTTGAATCACAGCGGATCTTCCTCGCGCGGCTTCGAAAGGCACGTGAACAACTTTTGAAGAAGGGGACGGCAAGACTTACCACTGACGACAAGCGATGACGAGGTTGGAGCCCTCGCGGCGCGGAGGAGGGGGCTGTGCGGCGGGGGGAGTGTTCTGGGTGGTTGGGGAGGGGAGTGAATCGCGTTTGAGAGGGGGCGATCGGTGATCAGCGTCGGGAAGGAGGGGAGCGGAGGGGCTTTGTGGGGAGGGATAGGAATGGTCGCGGGGATCGGTGAGGTACCTGCGGTGGGGGTGGTAGGGTACGGGGAGCTGAGAAGGTGGGGGAGGGAGACGAGCATTAGTGTAAGAATGTGGCGAGACGTCCGGGGGTATGTGACTGCGGGAGGAGAGAGTATATTCGTGGGAGTAGTTGTGGTGCGGTGGGTGAAGGTCGAGGGAGGGCTCAAGGAGGTGTTGGGCTGGCGGAGGCTGGTGTGGCACGAGGTAATTTGAGTTGTCGAACTGGGAAGCGAGTATACCGGCAGCGTTGTGCACGTCGAGGTGGTCTTGGTGGTAGCGCACTTTTATTAGGTTGAGTGCGGAGAAGGATTGTGAGGTTAGTCTAGGTGAGCTCACTGGTAGGGTCGGTGTGGAATTGAGCACCGAATATTGGGGAGTGAAGGCCTGAGCCATCCTCGCTGGACTGTGGACCGTCGTCGACGATCATGGGAGGGAAGGGGGAGTAGACGTCGCTGTTGGCAGAGACGACCATGCAAGAAGAGAGAGCTGCTAAGCTGTCTCATGCTCACGTCCGCTTATGAAATCCCTCCCCCCTTCCACTCCCATATCCGGTCCCACCGAAGATCAGAAGATCAACAAATATATTTATTATTATTATTATTTATATTTTTACCCGCCTAAATCGGACACTAGACGACCCCCCCTCGCAACCCCCCGGTGCCTGGTCGTCTTGCGACCGCATGGCCTGCCACGTTCATGCTCTCCCTCCTCTGCTCATGCTGCGGCCTCCGCGCACGTCAACGCGACCAAGTCAGTCTCTCGCCTCTCCCCCGCTCTAGCTCACCCCCTCTCAGCCAGGCGAACGCTCTCCGCTCATCCCACATGCTGACATCGACACCCCCGCGTATGTTCTCTTCTCTCTCTCTCTCCCCTCTCCTCACACCACTCCCAGCCCACAACTCCGTGTCGTCGACCACCAGCGGGTAAAGGAGCGTCTCGCCTCCGTCGTCCGTGCAAAACAGGGGTCTGTCTTCCCCCCTCTCTCTCTCTCTCGGTGCCCGGCTAATATCCAGCAGGAAGATGGTCAACGTGAACGCACAGTTCCCCTTTCGTCTCCACGACCGCTCCGCTGCGTCCTCCCGCAACGTCTCGGGTGGCACTCTCCCCAGCAGTCGTGCCCCCTCACCATCGCCACCCCGTCTGCTGCAAAAGTCCCCTTCGACTGCCTCTCTCCATCCCGACGGCGAGGACGCACCACACTATCTCCCGCTCGCCCTCAACCCCTCAACGGTGCTCAGCGTCCGTCTCGTCAAGTCTGTCCACCCCACGCCGAGCACACGTGGCCGCTCCCCACCTAGCCCCGATCCGCAGGACCAAGAGCCGCACGTGAGTCTTTTTGCTGTCCTCGCAAACCGCATGCATACATCCACCTCTCTCTCTCTCAAGTCTGCCGCGGAGTCTCATACAGACGACTTCAACATACACGACGCTGGCGCCGTGGCACGTTCATGGGGAGACTGACCGCTCGTTCCCTGTCTATCACGTTCATTAATCCGGACCATACTCCCCTCTATAGTACAGTAGTACATTCCTTCCTATTCGAGCATCTCTCTGTTATCTCCACGAGGTATCATTTATTTCATCTCGACCTGTCGGATCTGGGTTGTTGCGTAGGCTCTTTCCTGATATGTTGTCCTCCACTCTTGTGCCTCGGCCCGAGCACGGTATAGTCAGAGGAACGGAAATTCCCTCTTCCAATCCTTTGGCCCGTTCGTCGCAAATTCCTATCGATCATGTGTCATCCTCCCCTTTTCGGTCTGGCTTCCTCGACATGGACCTTGTTCTCGCGTAAACGCTTGACCCGCCAAAGTCCCTCGGCTTTCTTTTATCTCCCCGCGCCAATCACATTCCTATCTCCTCCCCAGCCAATGACCATTGTCCTCTACAGACGTTTCGCCCGAGACAGCTCCACGTGCGACGTGGCAAACAATTGTGCAACGAGACCCCCCCCCCCCTTGTCCGGAGAGGGACGTCGAGGAAACGCCCGCGACATATCATATCGCGGACATCACACTTCCTCCATGGAGATACTATTACAAGCTCTGTGTACCGCGGACGGGACAGCCGTCTCTCGGCCCCGCGCGAGCAAAGGGGGGGCACAGGCACGCAACGCTGAACTTCTTGCCAACAAGAATTTGCTCTCTCTCTATCTCTTTCCAAACCCGGAACCGGACAAATGGGGTCTACCGGACAACGGCGGTGCCACGAACCCACCCAACAGGGCCACAAGTTGCAGTTGTTATCACGTCGCCGCCACCGGATGACGACCGACGAGTAGTAGTGGGGTCGGAAAAACTCCAACATCCCCCAGATCGGCAGGGATCGGTAAGACTCGTTTGAGGAGTGCGTTGCAACGCCACAGTGAATCCCATGTCGCGCGTGCTCTCTCTCCCTTTCTCTCCTTCTCCTTCTCTCCTCTCTCTTTTCTAATACGCTCGCTCCGAGCTCGCTCACCCATGCGTGGCATTCTCGATGCGATCGGGCGACTCGCACACGAGGCTCGACTGTCCTTCCGTCCCTTTTTTTTTCCTGTCGTGGTTGGCATATATATATGCGCTTCTTCCCCACGTTACATGGGCCCCTGTCGCGAAACAGGTGAGAACCCGATCCACGATTCGGTTCCGTTGCTTGTCGTCAAGAGGCACGGTAGCACGTGTGCGAGCTCTCTCGTTTGTTTTGCTCAACGTTCAAACAGCCAAGGAGCGGAGAGCACGTACGGAAATCCCTCCCTCGACGGACCGGCCGGGAACAAGCGCGCGCGCGATAGGCTGCAGCGACGAATCGAGCATGTACTGTCCGATTGCCACAAACTGCTTCTTCTATGGAGACGGCGGGTATAACGCTGCACGCCGGAGCAACCCACCACAGCTAGTCTCAGCGTGAGATCTCACTCAGCGAGGCTGACCCGTCCAGGGTATCGAATCGGGGGAAAACCCGCCCGAGTGACTCAGACACGTTCTCGCCAAGATGTCGGTTGACAGTGGGCCCGGGGCCCCCCTCCCCCCCCTCCCTTCAACCAATCGCGCTACATGAATTCTCTTACATACCAGGGCTGGGTGGCCCATCATACCGATTATCTCCGCACCCCCCTCCTCCCTCAATCCATCTTCTTCCTTCATTTCCTCTCCTTCCTCTTTTTGCTCTGCCGGCGCCGTGCCGCCTTCCCGGACCGTCCACGACATGATAAAGATCTGGGTGAATGAATCGGGAGATAGTACTAGTACAATATACATACATATGGCAAAAAGCGAACAGGGCTACAACGACCAAAGAGTTACTACATACATTCATAAAAAAGATGCACGTCCCGTGACGAATCCCCGAGATCCGGAAACATGTACAACACACAAGCATGGGTCCGCTGTCACAACCCCACAAGAACGCGTTTCGGTCGTGCGTGTCACAGACCGTGTGCCATTATATGTCGCATGATCGTCAATGAGGCAAGAAACTCTGTCGTTCGGCGTATGAGCGGGTTCAACAAATTTGAGAATTGGAAATGGAAAAAAGAAAAAAAGAAGAAGAAAGGGAAAGAAACCCTGGTCGTCAGGCGGGTCCGAACACAAAAGAACGCACCGGCTGCGAGGTGGGGATACGCCTCATCGATCGTCAACATGCACCCCGACGACCCAGGATAGTCCGGTTCGCCAGCGACCTTGAGCGAGTACGATGCGACGACGTAGTCGTTCTGGTTCGTGCACTGTAGCGTTCCCCCCGAATTCGATTGCGCGTAGTAGGCACGTCCAATCACGGACGACGCACACGCACATACACACATACACGCGTGCACGCGTGACACGTGGATCCCCAGAATCCAAGATCCAAGTCAGCCCCGGGACGAAAGACCGCCGTACGCGCGATGGACGCGCCGAAAACGGGAAAAACGCGCACCGTCCACTCGTGCCCCTTGGTCGATCGCCAGCTCCATCGATACTCCCGTCCGTCCGATCCCAGAAATTTCCTCGTCCGGCTGCTGTGTGTTTCACGTCCGTCCGTCAGCGGTGCCCAGTCGTCGGGAAGGAGTGAAGGCAAGCACTGGCAGACTCCTTCACCGACGTGTAAACTCACTCACTTGTTGGGCGGAGACAGCTTGGCGAGATAGTCGCCCATTGTCATTGAAGCCCTGCTGCGTAGGGTGATAGTCCCGAGCGAATTGTTCGGGCCAAACGCGAGCGCGATCAACGGATTGGACGGATTGTGCTCATGCGTCGCGTTGTGGATCATGTAAGCGGTATGCGACGGCGCCTGAGCCGTACAGCGTAGACATAACCGAAGGCGGTCATTCATGTCAATAAAGTCGGACCCCATCAGCTGTCCGCTCCGGTCTTCGAGCAGGTAGGGCATGCCATAAACAGTGGTGGACATGACGTTGACGGGGTTGAGAGAGAGAGAGGGGGGGGGGCTCGATACCGTCCCTTGCTCGGCGAGGTACGGATTAAATCCTCGTCCAAGGCTGCTAGCGCTATCGAAACTACTTTCGGCAGATGGCGGGCAGGCAACATAGATGGGCGGCAGGCGTATTGCACATTGCATGCACGGATTAAACTGCCGGTATGCCATTGGTGAAGCTAACCTTGTCGATGGTTTCAAGACCACGCTGCAGTCGTTCATAGTCAGTGCACGATAAATGAGAATGCCCAAAGATGTGACGAAAGAGGGAACCGCATCGCGCCCTGCAGTCGTAAATCCGAACGCACGGGCATCCAGCACTAATAGTAGAACCTGCCTTCACGAGAGCAATGACGTGATGACGTACGCCTCGATCGTCAAGGCGTACCCGAACGACGGCAAGTGAAGAATTTGCGCAAATCGAGCTGGATAACAGTGCCTCAAAGCGGAAGCGCGCAGCAAGTTCGGGGAGGCTGTACGACCTGAGTCATGATAACATAATTCACTTCGAACACGAGGTGGAACAGATTCTTGAGCGGGATTGAGCGGTCCGAGATAGTGGATGGAAAAAGGGAAGCGCGTCTTTGAATACCCCATGAGAACCTTCCCCGCTGTCGTTCAACGTTCAAAACCGGTTTCTGTGTAACGAGATCAACGTGTTTCAAGTTGAATCTTGTGGCCAACGGCAACAGCCGGTGATTCCAGATTTGATGCCTCGCTTGGCTAAATGTCGTGCAATGTGTATACAATAACACTCGAGTGAGAATTGTCCTCTTATTTCGTAGAATGCGATGCCATCTCATGTGAAGGTGGAGAGTAAGCTTGTCTGCCACATCAAAACGAGGACGTTGGACATTCCAATGGCGAACGATTTGACCCACGGGGTTTGCGCGCAGCTACGGAACGCAAGGCACATTGCCTTCTGATAAGATCTGGAAAGATCATCACCGGCGGTTTTGGCCACAACACGCGAGCGTGCTTAGGGGTTAACCAAAGCAAGACGTTGCAGTCAAGTCAGCGCTGCCGTTCGCTTGGTGAGCCCATGTGTGGGACCTAAACGTACGACATACTGTGTCAATGGAACCCGCTAGTTATCCCTGTAGCGGGGCCTATCCCTCGCTACATTCATGTCCCATAATCTTCGGTGCCTTCCTCTCTCCTTTTCCCGCTCAGATTCATCATAGTCCCTGAGCCGGTTGCGGCGGTCCTCGTGGACACGGGTAGGCGACCGGCTACGACGCTCTCTTTCGTCACCGTGCCTTCTGCGGATGGGAGACAGCGATCGTGACCGTGATCGATGACGCGATTGTACGTCTTGTTCGTCACGGTTTGCCATGCGAGCTGCCTTGCGGGCGCGTTTCTCCTCTTTACGCTCGGCTTTTTGGCGACGTCTCTCTTCCTTTTCTTGTTTACGCTCTGTGTCGTCCTTGGTACTCGGAGCCGCCCCCGTCGATGACTCTGCTGCAGGTTGTGTAGCATTCGCTCCAGTTGGGCCAAAACCGCTGAAGAGGGAGATGATGTTGGTCGCGTTTGTGTGATGTTTGCAGACGAACTTACAGCGCGACGGAAAGTGCCTCTGCCTCTGCCTCTTTTACTTTGCGAATTTCCTCGGCTCTCTCTGCCTCTCCGTCCGCATTGTCCCTATTGTACCAGTGGACGTCCTTGTTCTTTTGCCACCTCCCGGTTGGTGCATTGATGCTGTGACCAAGATAGTGCTAGAACGTCGTTCAGCATGCGGTGAAGAGAGAATAGATATTGACGCACTTCTCTGTCTTTATCTGCAGAAACGTCGGACCACTTGAATTCTGCTTGTCCTCCTCGTGTACCTCCACGGATGGGTTCGAACATCGACGGTGGTGGTTGAGGTCGCCCCGTCTGTTTTCGATCCCCGAAAGTATCTCCGACCAAAACGCTATCTAGATGTGTGATCCGCACTTTTTGCGGGATGCCGACACCTCGCCGCTGCCTTGACGTCGCGCTGTCCTGGCCGCGCAAAACGACGACATGGCTTTTGTGCACAATTCGTGCGCTCTACGTGCCGCAATGTCCCTGAGATCTGCGGCAATAAACAAGCTTGCTGCAGCGTGTGCGCCTTTAGCCGAGAGCTCGCTTGACTCGGATTGGGCAAAGAGTTCGGTTGTGACAGATTCAGGCGATCAACAAGGAGCGTGATGGGATCGGCTTTCCATGCCCAGCGCTCGTCCCGTCGATGGGGCAGTATGAGTCGTCCAAAGTTGCGAAACATGCCGCTTTTCGATCCAATTTATTTATTTATTTTTCAGAGAATCCCGGCTAGGAACTCTCCTTGCACTCCTCCCGCCATGATGGCAAGCTAAAGTCAACCTTGCCCAAAGTGACACGCGCGTGGCACTGCAACGCTTGACCTCGCCGACTCGTCTTTCTCTTCCTCGACGCCACAGCATTCTTCCGTGACCTCGGCGACTGCACTAGCACGCCTCGAAGATGCGCTTGTCCGTTAATTTAACCGTCGCACTTCTTCGTAGCAGGCGCACACCCGTTGCGTCCACCCAATCGCCGGAACCAACGCAACAGCGCCGTCACACTGTACAAAGACGCAGGGTACGTTCAGCACCCATACCGCGCAACGCTGACCGAGCCCTTTCACAGAGAGCGGAGCTGGCATTATCTGCGTGACACCCGTTCCCGGATTCGATCACAATGATACCCTTATCCGGGAACAAACAAAGCACGCCACGTCGAAATAATCCGACTCGCCCTACCGAACAACCGTGAAGAGACCACATTTCGAGACACATGGAAGGCATCCTGAATGGCCAGTTTCACTACGAGCACCTCTGCGACGTCGACGATGCATTGTTTTCATGTACCGTATTCAAGGGTATTTTTTTCAATGTCACGCGTTTGTTTTGTTGATTCTTACGTGTGCGCACGGGCCCGCGTGGCAAACGAAACTGCAAGTGGAAATAGCCGAACACAACCCAAGTTGGTGTGCTCCTCAACCTTTCCTTTTATCTGTCCCGCACCTCCATTGTAACTTCTCCCTTTCCTCGTTTCCACTCGTGATGAGTAAAAAGGCAGCGAAAAACAACGAACCAGAGACTAACTATGCAGAACGCGATATCGTCTTGGGTAAAGTTCGCGGATTTCCGCCTTGGCCTGGCATGGTACGTCGCGTCTTCCTTGTGCCCCGAAAGCCCTCGTTCATCCTTTTTATCCCTATAGGTCGTGAATCCCGACAATGTCCCACCCGTCGTTGCCAAGGAGCGCCCTACTGGCAAAAAGACGCTCTTTCACTGTGTCAAATTTTTCCCTACCGCAGAGTTGTGCGTCTCCATCTCCATCTTCCCTTGCCGAGATGGTAAACCCCGCTTCGACACAGTGCATGGCTTGTATCAAAAGATATATCGAGACTGAAGGAACACGAGATCCGTGCATACATCAACGAGCCACACAAGAAAAATTTGGAACTTTTGTCTGGGTACAGAATCGCTCTTGATCCCGAAAAGTGGGAGAAGGAGCTGGAGAGCTTGCAGGTGGCAACCACAGAGCAGGAAGATAACGAACCGGTCGACCAGCTCGAGACTGAGAATGAGGACCAAGAGACGAAGAAACCCGCCAAGTCAAAGAAGCGTAAACGGGATGCTGAGGCATCTGTCGGTAAGGCAAAGTCCAAGCCAAAGCTGAAAACGGAGAAAAAAGTGACCACGGGGAAGTCGAAGAAAAACGGAGCAAAGTCTAAAGAGGTGATCGAGTCAGAGGATGAGGGAGGAGATGCCGAAGCCGAAGCTGACGATGACGATGCTGGAATGAGCGCTAAAGCCGCTCCACCGCCTTCCAAGAAGCCGAAGCGAGAGAAAGAGGAAGAAGTCGATGGTGCGCCATCGTTTTTAAACTTGATTCTTGTGGTTTCTGACCCGTGGTCGCCCGCAGCGAACCTGGAAGCGGATCCTGAAGCTCGCAAAGTAAGAGAGTGGAGACATAGGCTACAGAAGGCTTTGTTGGGCAGCAAGGGTGCTCCATCGGATGAAGTGAGTCATTCAGACAGCGTAGATTGCCACCTCCAACGGAAATTACACAGGATATGCCCGCCCTTGACCAATTATTCACGACAGTGGAGCATTACGAACACCCAAATCTCATCAATTTCCTCTCAGTGCGTGCTTTTGTGGCGTTGGGCATAGCTCTTTCCATCATGACCGTATTCTTTCATGGCAGTTTTCTAAAATCGGCAAGGTTATGCGACACATCGCGGCTCTGACGCCGGACAAGGTGCCTCGCGACGACGAATTTAAGTTCCGAGCACGAGCAAAAGCTTTGGTAGACAAATGGCACGCCATACTGGGTGCCAATAAACCAAGCGAGAGTGGCGCCGAAACTACAACCAATGGTGCGCCGGCAGATGCTGTCGCAGATGACTCCAAGTTGGCATCGTCCCCAACACAGAATGCAATCTTATCTGTTTCAGCTGCAGACATGACAGTGTCAGAGGCATGAACTTGCTGGTTTATCCCCTTTCTAGTGTTTCATTCATTCCTAATTTTGGTGTCGCTACACCCAGACGGCTTTCGGGGGTGCTTGTCAATCAAGCATGCATTGTTTGGTGCAGAATATGCTATGCTATGCCATGCCATTTCTGTTGAACCACGGTTGTACATGTTGTCGTGATCAATTGCAACTTGCTCATATTCCCTAGTGTAGCGCGATAAAGTCGAATATATGATATGTTGTTATCTCACTGCTCGGCATCGCCCGGGAGTTGATAGGAACACAGGAACGAACAGATAGGATTGCCTGCCGTATGTGGAAGAACTGGCCTGTAACACAAACCGTAAATCTCAAGTTTCGTATCGACGCAAACAAGCTCGATTCCATTCTGTGACCAAATCAACTTGAAGTCCAATCCTCCCAGGCAGTAGTTCGCCCCCCTACCCAAGAATGAAGGCAACTGAACGTTGAAACTCGCCCCGCTGCTTATTCGTCTTGGTTTCCCAAAACCGTATTGCAAAAAGGATCTTGCCACAACTCGTGGACGGCTGTATGTTTCACCAAGTCCGAGGTGCATCGTCGAATCTAACCTAATAGAAAGCTGGGTACGTACCTGTCGTCTCGTGCGACAGACATCGCCCCCTTTTTATAAATTACATGCCATCTCATCCATGTCCAAGTTGCCCCATGTGCCATTTGGCAATACGGTGCTAACGCAGCTTCAGAAGATCGTTTCGTCTGATATGGTGAGTCATCCAACGTTTGTCCGCGATACGCCACCATATGCTTCCTCCCGGTGGTGAGTGCATAATTCACCATTACTGTACAAGAAGTTATACGGAGTGGCGTTCCCACAGCGTACTCCATTTGGTCTTCCGCTACTGTATACGTTTGAGCGCTGCACCCGCAGCACGCTACGCCCCGAAATAACACGTGGGGACAACCTGGGCCCGATACCTTGTTCAATTCCGGAGAAGATTCTTATTCGACTGTACCTGGATGTCGGATGGCGACTTGGCAGCGTAACTTCAATGGACGAAACACGGCGCTCGTGCGCAGCGGACATGAATTGAAGTGCTAATATGTTTTTCACCTCGTCTCTCGCGATCAGACTCTGATCGGGTTCGAGCTATGTAGTCATAATAAAAGTGATGATGGCTAAACCGTGACGCCGAGGCAAGAGGGTGCAGTGTGCCGGCTGGAAATGAGCAATTGAATATTACACGGTCGGCCGGACTGCGGTCGTCGTCGTACGCCTTGATTGTCCATGGCGACTTATTACCCACAAGTCATTGTTACTATGTGTTCAAAGTCGAGCGACCCTGACCAAACTGTAGATACTGCGGTGTTTCAAGTTCGTTGTGTAGGACCTCCATCATGATTGTTGTGATTACTTGACCGTAAATCCCAGATAAAGTTACGGCAACGCCAATTACCTCATCGTAGCGGCGCCCACGCGCCAGTCCCCGACTCCAACTATCGTTCTCATCGCAGTGATTCTGCGTTTGATTTTATGATTGTTGCCGTACTGACGAGCAGTCTACGCTACACAAGCGAATCGATAGTCCATTTCTCACTGGGCAGGATGCAGGATGCATGCACGGTGAACGATAGTGACTTCGGTTGGTGTTCGCGACTCGCCAAGTCAGATTCTTTATTGCAACCACGTACGGTTTAGAGATAATGACGAGCAGTCTACTTTGATAGCTACAACCTTTTCAATTGCAAGTTTGGTGGGATGACAGTGGAAAAAAAAAACAAGAGGACGACAATTACGAAATACAAAACGCGAAAGAAGCGTCAGGTCTCTCTTCTTTATTGCAACCACGTAGGGTTTAGAGACAATGACGAGCAGTCTACTTTGATAGCTACAACCTTTTCAATTGCAAGTTTGGAGGGATGACAGTGGAAAAAAAACAAGAGGACGACAATTACGAAATACAAAACGCGAAAGAAGCGTCAGGTCTCCCTTCCATGTTTTCCCACAGAGAAGCTGTTCACTGCATCAGTCCGGGTGCATTTGCATTACTTTCCAGAGGAGTAGTATTGAGACGCCTCCCAGATTGTAAAGGTGAGGCATCAAGAACGCGGATTGTGTGTGCCACGATTTGGTACACCTGTAGGATCACACGTAGAATAAATATAAAATATGCACTACGATGGTAAGAGAAACACACCCGTCGAGCGGCCGAAATGTACGTGTGTAAAGTGGCACGCACAACAACAAAGGTTCCGACTCGGAACGTGGAGTACCATTCAGATGGGTGTACGTAGTTGTTTTGCGCATCCCGAAGGTCGAGTTGTCTGAGTATTGATTGTTCGTGCCGGAAAAGATCGCCGCCATAATCGTGCAGGACGGTTGGACACCAAGTATTGTTGCCACTAATTTCTCGAACCGTTGCATTGTTGGCGTATGCACGCCGGACAGATTGTTCGCTAACATCTCCGGAGCCCATTCTTTTCTTGCCGGTGCGTTGTTCTATTTTTACCTTCTTGCTCCGAGTACCAGTATATTGGGTGGGCGTACCAATCTAGAGACAGGAATAAGCGCAACTTGGAGGGGGGTCGAATCTGACTAGACGTACCGCATAGAGGGGTTCTGTATGAACGATGATTGTATCGTGATCAATGTCATTGTTGGTACGATTTAGCGTCCATTCTTTGAAAGGAACATTGGGGTAGCCGAGATAACTCGCTTCAGCTCGATCGGTGTCAACGACGTCGGTGAGGGAAGCAATCTGGTTATGGAAGAGATCTTTCATTCTTTGAGTAGCACCCGTTCCACTGCCCAGTGCGAACGCGCATCTAACTTTTGTCTTATCCATGATGTGGTTGACCTGTTGAATGCGTGAGCATGACGTCGTCATCGTCGTTTGAAGTATATGCATACCTTCTCTGCGTCACCGACGTCATGAGTCCCTTTCGCGGAAAACTTGGTTCCGATATTTTCCGGCAGTATTTGCCCAACAAGGATAGTTTCGAAGTCAACATGAGTGTTGATGACTTTGAAATCGTGATTCGAACCAAAACTGTGAGTCCGTGTGAAGTCGGTCATGTATGTAGCTTGAGCGAGACCGGTCTGTGGGGGGTCGAACGCCAATACTTCGTCGACGACCTCGTCGTAGAAACCCGTGGCGATACGATCCTTGAAAGCGCCTTCGGGTGCTGTTACTGTGTTGAATTGAGATGAAGGCGAAACGTCGCATTCAATTTGAATACTATCATCTTCCGGGAGAGGTACTGCGTGGGTTTGAGTATTGTTGTCAGGCATGGTCGTGACGAAGAAGATTCGACAACGAAGGTGGGTCGCAAATCAGATCTTAGGGGCCTGTACTCCTATAATCTGGTCAATTTGCACGAAGGAATGTGGCTGCTGCTGTTTGTGTATTTTGGTCACATAATATTGGTCTCTGTAGAGATAGTTATTCGCGCAGCGATGCAGGGCACCTTGTGTCGACGTGAATCGTTTCGTTAATGCCGGTCACTTCATAGAGGTCGTTGTGCAGACGATAACCCTTAACAACAAAGGCCGACCGACGAATCCCCGTGCAATCGCTTCTGTGTCGACCCCTTCTGCATCCGCAAAGTGTCCTGTCGCTCATATTTTGCATAGTCACGTACATTCTAATCTTTTCGTTCGCAAGTTTGGAGTAAATCGCAAGAATGAAGGATGAAACCCCCCCATATGCCCCAACCCATTTTATTGTTCAAGAAATTGATCGAATAAGTTACTAGTCCATTCGTCTGTACCTTCAATCATCATCGATGTCCATATCGTCTACTACGTTACGTTTGGATGCTCGCTCCCCCCCTGCTTCTTCTACTGCCTTTCTTTTCCCATTCCCGACAGTCTGATTGTCGGTTTCATGGTCGTCGAGGCTGTTCAAAATGTATTCGGCATACGGCATCATTTTCATACTTTTAAGAATCAGCTGGTAGACGTGTGAACCATTCGGTTCTTTCATGCTTGGGGGATATGAACCTCTGTCAAAAGTGTCAGATACACTAATGACGAAACAGTGAAAGCAGGAGAGTCTTGCGCACAGTTTTAAAAGAACCTCTACTTCAACACATTGCTGATCAAGCAACTTACTGTCGTACTCGGCTGGATGCACGAATATCCCATTGCTTTCGAAGACATCGGGCCCTTGAACAACGACACCGTCCATCTGGGTGCCATCCTTCATACTTTCGAACCGTGACTCTGGGTCTGGAATATCGTCAAACGCCCATTTCTTCCAAGCTATGAAAAGATTAACAAGATGAGAGTCATGATACGTTCAAGAAGCAAGGCACGTAATTACCTGTTCTACTAGTCCATCGGGAGCGATCAGTTTTGAGGGTCGTTTTACTCCCTAACGCCCTTGCTTTACCTGGAAGGTTTGTTAGCGGCGCGACTTTGTGGATAAAAGGTGTATTTCACTGGGGCTCAAAAGGGTTTTCGATTCTATTGATCGCGGCATTGATATGATCGTTTACGACACGAGAAAGTAGACTACTCACGACCGATGTTTGCACGAGTTAACCTCGGTAGTAATGTTTGCTCGCTCCGTTGTTTCGGTAGCCCTTGAAATAAGGGTTCCGTGTAAACCACAAATGTGTAGCGGTTTTCAGACAGGTGTGATTTCATGAATGGCATCACCGACGGTCGTTTGTCGGATGTGAGTTCTAATGGTGCGGCGTCAGCATTAAATCTAAAGGAACGACTGAACCCACTTTTATTACGACTCTCTTCCACCTCGGAGCACAGCGTGAGAAGGGTTTCCACTGCGACGGCTGAATTCTCTATCGCTTCTAAAGGACAGGCGAAGTCCTCTTCGTCGAGTGGTCGCAATTCGATTTGTGCTTTGGCCCTTTGTAACCCACGTAAATCGATCTGTGTGGAGTACAGAAATGATCAAGGATACTATGATTGATACGTGATAAATCACTTGCCCCACCGTCCCGTATGTTGAAATACGGGCCAAGTTTGGTATAGTGTCCGTTGATATCGAGTTTGGCGATGAACTTGAATCGCCATGGGTTCCCGTCCTTCGTCACCCAATACTCGGCTTTGTCTCCCATCAAGTCCTTCATTGGGCGAGGATTGTTCTTGACTGCGAGGTCTTCGTTGATTGACCGGATAGATGTACATTGGTTTGAGACGCTGTGCAAAAGAGCCGCATGAAGTGGCGTGGTGGACGAACATTCGGGAGAAACTGGAGGCGGACTTGGAGGTAGTGGAGTGTCCGATGGACGCGACTCCCTACCGTCCTCGGTAGGCCCACTAGAAAGGACATCGGGTGGGTGATTGTCGTTCATGTTTGTCGGTACAGCGACAGGGGCTCTTCACTCTTTTTGCGACTACTGTTATACGATGCTGCGACATTCGATTACTCATCCCGAATATAAGCAGCCTTGGTAATATATGCAGCATTAGTAACGAAAATGTTAGGGGTTTCAAGAAACAGGACTTTGAGTCGCGTCATTTACGATGACGTCTTTTTCGCGCCACACTCCTGCAACAATGAAGTCGAAAGTCCAGTTTTTCGTCTGCGGTATTATTCTGCAGAAAAATTACCGACCAAAGGTTGTCATACTCGAGAAGGTATTGGAATCAATTACGTTTTAGTCGTTTAGCGTGCCGAAAGAGTCACGACCGGGATCACAACAGCACCACATTGGTGAGCGCAACAGCCTTGGTAAGCGTTGCGGGACTGTAATTTTCTTAGAGAGAAAGTGGCGCATGAACGACGGACAATCAGAAAACGTGAGATGGTAGGGCCCGGGAAGCACTTTAACAACAAACACAGAACAGTAGATGAACAATTCTTTCAAGCATTCCGTAACCCTCTGTAACCCTTCGACGAACTCGTTTGTCTCCTTAATGCGTAGTAATTATACTACAGTTATTGTCAGCGTTGCAGGAAACGGTGCGTAACGTAACGGAAGGCCTACCAATTACTCCATGGGCGATCGCTTCTAACACCCATTCTTCACACTCGTATTCGTCGTCAAGTTCGGCGTCGATAAAGCACCCAGTAACTACATCGGTCTTGAGCGCTAAGATATCTCCTTTCCATATTGGGAATTCGTCCAAATGGTTGGTAGATTTCGCAATGCACTTGTTAGCCGGTTGGGTGCATTGATGCTGCGGCACAGCAAACAATGTGTACGCATACGGACTGGTAACAGTTCTGTACGTCGCACGCTCGTAGGCGAAGTTTCGTGTCAGGATAAAGGCTTCGAGGAATGGTAGCCCGTACTCCACTGGCAGTACGACGTCGGTGAACCTGGGTCGCTCTATATTCACCGCGAAATATATCGCCGATATGAATCGTGCTGATGACTAGATGTTTGTGAGGAATCGTAAGTGGTTACACCGTATTCAGAAGAAAACGTTACTCAACGCTAGCATAAGAGCTTTGGTATTCTTCGATCTCGAGCACGTCAATTTCCGCAGTTCTCCTGCGAAGGTCGGAATTGAAGATAGGCATTGGTGCGACTGGGTGAAGTGGTGGAACGGTAGTATCCAATTTTCAGTTACTCGTCTTATGGAGCTGTAACCTCCTATTATAAAGATTCAAACCGATTCGTGACGTCGTTGCGTCATGACGATAGAGGGGCTCCAGGTACAGCCAGTGAATGTGTTTCTCAAATAATGAGAACGTTGACGGTAATGGTAGCGAGGATTCGGACTTGACCTCGCTGAGAATCGCCTGCACAGTGTTGTCCATCATTGCATCTCGCAGGTTTCTGTAGGGTCAGCCTTCGAACGCTCAAATGAGATCTTCCAGCTCAATATAATACGAGATGAAAGGGAGGGTCAGTGATGGGTCCGGTCCGGACAGTAGCGCAACTCGGCGGATGATCGTAGCTGCGAGTAACTCACTTTAAGTGGGGTGGAGTCCAGAAAGATGACATGTGGGCACTAGAAAGAGGCGCACATGTGGCCATGGCGGCCATCGACACTGAATGAACAGATTAAACCGATAGTATGGAGGGATGATAGACTCCAAATACTGTTTCGCAGGGTCATCTCCTCGACCTTCTGATAGCGATGCGGCTGTTGCCAACCCGTTTCACGACCCGCTTGGTCACGCTACGTTTCAGTTCGAACCCCACTTCCAGATAAGAGCCTTTCCGCCAGGACAATTTACTATTATGCATGTGAAAACTTCTCTCGCTCAAAATACAGCCATCACATTGTAACACATATTCAGCGTGCGATAAAAAACATGCGCCTTTGAAACTTCAGGCCGGACAAGAGTTTGGAAAGATATTTACTACGCCTTCGCCAACTTTAAATGCACAGATCAACGATCTCTTTCGGCTCGTCCTCTGTGGTAGGCGCACGGTCGACCCCTTTGTGTAGTAAGGAAATTGCAGTAAGTTCCATCTGGGCACGTTGCGACCATGTGTTGCTCTCTCCGTCCTTTGTGCGATACCGGGTTAGCCTGCACTCCGTCAAAACGAGATCGTCTTTTCGAAGATCCAGCACGTTGTACCGATCCATGGCCTGTTTTGACCGAAGAGCCTCGGTAGCATCAAATACATTCTCGAAGAGGCTCTGTACCGTTTTTTTTTTTTTGTTTGGTAAGAAAAGTGAGGCGTAGCTGAGGAAGATGAACACATACTGGATTGTTATCGTTCTGCGCAGATTGCCACACTGTAGCACGGATGCAATTGAGTCCGTATTCATTGGGCACTGCTCAGGTGAGACGTGAAGCTGCCGTCCACAGAAATAAATCGTGATTGATACGTACCAGTAACATTGTTCGGGACGCAGAATCCGTTTAAGAGCCTCGCCGTTTGCAATCCAAGCTCGGCAGAGATCGGGACGATCGTTATCGCTGCTTGTTTAACCGCCATGCCATCTCTTGCAAACCACGAGGAGAGGATGTGTCCGAGGATCCAAATTGAAATCGGTTGACTCTTTACTGGATCACAGAGTACGTTCCGGTGATCATATCCCGGCTGGTAAGTACCCCAAGTGGCAGCGGGCGGTAATTTACCAAGCGCGTAAACGTTCGCGCTCTCATTAACGTAGAGGGACAGCCGCTCCAAACGGCTAAATGATGTTTCGGGTGTGAGTCACGAATTGCGTAACTGGCAGTGGCGAGTAACATCATTACCTTCGAAGAGCTGCCTCGTAAGGTGACGTTTGAGTGCTGTCCAGCAAATGCACTGTTGGAACAGGGATAATGCTATGCACGGTTCCTGCTCATGCATCGTGGTGAGAAAAAAATCATACAGTAACGTTACGCGTACCAGATGCATTCCGAGTCATGGTCGACTGCGGGACAATGGTGGGAGGGACAGCGCTCTCTGTATTGTTTGTCGACGTGGCGGCTAAAGGCTGCTCGACTTCCTGGCTGGTTGGTGTGCTTGCGCTGTGAGAGTCCGTCAAAGGCAATCCGGGCTACAAGAATTTAAATCGATACCAAGTAGTCTCGCTAGATTCCGAGCCTGCAGGGGCCACTTGTACGTTTGGAACGTACAATCTGTGTAATGAATTCCGTGGTGAGAAATTTAAATGAAAGATGGGAATGGCAGAATCATTCCTACCTGACACGCTTGTTGTCAGTACGGTCGTCGACTGCTTTTTCTTGTCGTTTCACCATTGCAGTGGACGTGGACGTCTGTGGCATAAAACTCAGCGCGACATCGAGATTTAAATAGACGTATTTTCTCCTAGGATTCCCCCTATGACAAATATGAGGTGTTTGACCATCGTCATAGTAGGAATGACGACACTGCCGAGAAATTCTCAGGGAGATGAAATTCACTAACGATCTTGTAAGAGAATAATGTTACTGTTTACGAACCTCATCCGTCCTACTCTAAGCAGTCGACGTCACTCCGCGTGGTAGGATGTGGGGCACGAGCGAATTCTAGTTCCATCAACTCTTTGCGGTTTTCGGATAACACTGTCGAATATATCAACCTTGCATCACAAACGAAAAACGTGATTTTGTACTTAACGAACTTCATTCCCTCAAACAAGTCCGAATCTGCCTCAAGAGAGTTAGCATTCGGACTCTGTTTCCGCGAGAAAAGAAAATGAAGAACATACTATCGAGACCGACTTATTTTCCGTCCGGGCGCGTATCGACGACCTTGAATTTGGTTCGACTTCACCCAGCGGCCTTAAGTGGCTAAAAGATTACTCGAATCTTCACATTCGTACTTTGGAAGAAGACACCGGTGCCTCCGACTTCCCAAAAATACTGACCTAGATTGTGTTCCGCCAAATTGTCTTTTGCGTTCAACAGCCTGATCGGAATGCCGACGCCGGTACCCTGGGTGGAGAGATTGAACTGCATGGTCCCAATCTCTTGTTCGTTGACCACACTGCTGAAAATTCTGACCCACTTTTAAAAGCAGTCTCCGCGGGATTCAATATTCTGAGTGCGCGCCTGAACTCGGAGTCGTGCGCTTCAGGAACTTGTAAGAGGTACGTGTTCGCTAGTTTACCAGCGACTGCGTACCGACACGGCACCGCCAGTGCAGCAGGGGCAGGCTATCGCCTTTTTAATTGCTAGCTGGATTGTGGTAGATGGGTAGCGGCTCGCGTGATCACGAGTAACCTTCATCACATTCGAAACTCCGCCCGCAATGATCCGAAACGCCTACACCACCCCGGACATACGCGGTGGCTGCTATATGCCCACGACGCGGACACGTCGATGCACTTGGTAAGTCCGATTTTTTCACGTTCCTCGTTTACGCACTAACATATATCGAGCCTCTTCACTTAGTAGAGTGCTTTTACGCAATCGAGACCGATAGCCGGATGATCAGACTTGCTCTCAGAACACGCAGCTCGATAACCTACGATCTCGCAAGAGAGCCAATGTAAACAATACATACAAAGGCCATTGACTGTTCAAAGGAAACATAGGACATTAGACATAGACAAGCGGTGCTTCATATCCATGGTGATGTGTACACCGTTCGCCTCCTAATCTCCATTTCACCGGAGCTGTGTAGCTGCGGTCAAAGCTAGTAATTTTGTCACCAACACAATGAGAATAAAAGGAGGCCCAAAGACAACCCCGGTCCGCCTGCTTCCTCTTTGTCAAGGGACAGCCGAAATCTGTACCGCACAAATGATGCAAGCCGTCCACCATAATGTCCGCCACGCGCGACTGGGTAGACGATAATACTTTGAACCGACGCTCATCTTGTTTCGAAAGGTCGGCAAGGAATGAACCTCCACCTTCTCCGGCATGTAGCACGACAGGGTTGATAGTTGTACGACCGAGAAAAATGTGCTTTGGATATGCCGAGAATATTCCGCGCGACGTGAAGTAATTCATACTTGCTGTAGTGGCAGAGTACATAGCGGCGGAGAAAGGGTTTCTAGTTTGTGATTCAATTACGTCCACCTTCAAGTTGCGGTGAACATTGAGGAAGGACGTGTGAGACAGAATCCCAAATGACGTTGAATCGGTACATGGGGAGAGGGTGGTGTAATTCTGGTTGGTGAGGTATTTGCACATGGCAATTTTGCACCCGACGGGGACAAAGATGTCCAGGTCCTCTGGCTTCCATGATGTGCTCTCTTCTCCAAGCAGCACATGCAGAGCGGAAGAACCTCCGACAACTCCGTGAATACACTGAAGTACTGCGAAAAAGGACGGGGTGTCGGAGAAGAATCGACCGATCTGTGCATCGACTTTGTGTTTAATGTAAGTCCGTACATCGACGTTGTGCGATTTGGACGTGTAGCCGAAGACGAGTAGCTCATCGAGCGATAGAAAACGGAACAAATGATGACGAACATACGAGTTTCGTGCGAAGAGCGTTTGTATTTGGTTAGAGGAAGACATGGAGGTCGAAACCTTCAAGTGGTTCATCTGGTTACAGGAGTCGGTTGCATCAGCAAACATCTCCTATTTTTTTTTTCAATAACTATCTCCTATCTTTCCGTTACCCGCTACCGGCGTACCGCACACCATGGTTTTCCGTATGATTCGGGCATATCTCGTCGCCGGCTCGCAATCTTCCGGCATAGAGCCTGTACTTCTCGATGAACTTCCAGAAGGCCACTTCCGACTTCATTCCCTGCGACGTTTTTTCTCACCGCAGATGTCGATCGGTGCAATCCTGCTCCATGTGCAGTCGAACGACACGTTAGCCCATTTCTACTGTATAGTCGACGAGGAAAAATATGATCAGCCAGATGAGCACAGTCCTTATCTCTTTGTGAAGTATATCGAAGGGCACGGATTGCAAGATATTACGTGCGAGGACATCCTCGGGGTCACGCATGCCTTGCTATCGTACGTGCAGGATTGTGTATACTGTATCCACAACAACATACTGACAAGCATGACGTGTAGCATGCGAGCCATTGCGTCCGCGTCGCCTTGAACGTCATCTTTTGGTAATCCTTAAAATTGTAACTAGAGTCCCAAACTGTATTCCGTGTGTCATTGCGAATTTCGATTGTTGTATTGAGGGTCGAGCCTCCTCGAAAAACATGTAGTCTATTATATCTAACTATAACTTTCGTCTGTGTGCAACTGACCGCCCATGATTAATGATTGGTCGATAACGTGGGTTAGTACATGGACGTCCAGACGTCCAGACAGTTATAACCTCAGCCGCATCAGGTACCGGAATGAGCGTAGATCAATACATGCGCTTCATGATCCCCGAAATGCAGCATGTTGCAGAGGTCACGGCCATACGCGTCAGGTTCCAACTCCGGTGTTCCGTTGTTAATTCGACCGTCGTACTTCCAGATCTTATCATCGAAACAAAAACGAGCAGTGAAGTGAAACTCACCCAAATAGATTATACTCACGAGCGAGTATCGAACGGTTGTGCCTGAATTCGGAATGTATAGATTTGCAAGCGGTGTTAGAAGCGTGTCGGGCACCAGCTCGAAAAACAGAACAGGAGGGATGGTTTTCAACTGGAAATCGAATGTAGCGTGCGTCGACAGTGAATCCACTGTCATGTAACCTGCGCCGACGGCGTTTTGACGACTTCGGACCCAATCATTGAACCATTCCTGAATGCTACCATTCATGGACCCGACTGTGGGCTCCGCTTCCGACATCAGAGTACTATTAATGCTGGATTCGAGTGGCCATTGGAAAGGCATGCAGATACATGGCACCGTAAACAAATCACTTAGTTCGAGGCCGGCCCGGGATGAGTTCGCTCCAACAGGATTATTTTCTGAAAAACGAAGAGTAATTTGCAGTTGACGACTGGTTTCAGGAAACAGAAGTTCGAGTATCGCAACTAAGGAGGTGCCAACACATCCAAAGCGTGGGAACACAGTAGGACTTTGCACGTGCAGGTAATCACGAAAACGGTCTCGTAAAAAATCAAACAGCTGTCGGGAATACATATTTCCATCATTTTCTTCCAGTGTATCGTACGTGTCTGCCAGGAGGTGTAAATGTTCACTGACAATTTTGCAGCTCTGCTTATATTCTTCCTCACGACCTCGATACGAGTACAAAAGAGACATGAATACTGTATCATATGCGCACGACCAGTCGCAACTCGACCACGCGCATCCTACACTCGGCGAGGAGCGAACCGTGACAGGAGCAGCAGTGAGCACAGGAGATTCAGCGGGATGCATATCATCAGTCTTCTGTTTCTTAGTGATATGATCTCGTCTGATTGCGGTGGGCAATTCGCATGACTCAATTTCAGAGTCGTCGTCAGAGTCTAAGCTGAATTCTCGTTTCGTGTTTGCTTCTGCATCGTTTTCTCGCACCTCACCGGCAATGATAAGTTTCGGTACGGACATCTTTACGGACAAAACACTTTCTGCATCTGGAATCGACACTAAATCACCTTGATGAACGTTGTAACGGATGTATGTATTGTGTTCAAGTGCCTCAAATCTGCGTGTTTCAAACAACAGGTCGGATGGGAGAGGTTTATTCAGTTTGTCGAGTGTCACACGATGCATGAGACGGATACCTTCTCGAGAAGTCGCCCGCGATGCAGCAACATAAGCGGAAAACCCTCCATCAGAAATGTCCGCTAACACCTTTGGTAAAGTCTTTCCTTGCGCTGAATGTCCCGTAACAGCAAACGCAGGCTGAATGGGTAGTTGTGATCGAACAATACGAACCTTCTCTACCTCCCCACAGGCCTCACCCTTTAGCGACACCGTGAACGACCAAGTAACGGGTAGAATCGGAAACCACGTTTTTGGAAGATCAGTAAGATGAACCTTGCTATCGGGAAATTCTACTAAAGCACATGAAGCGTATTTAAGCCCAACAGGACAATACCCCGTACATATCTTGCGCACAATCCCTTGAGAACCATTTGTGATGCCAAGATCAGTAGAGATGTTGCGAGATCGCAGAATACTAGTACAAGGCATTCCTTCATACAAAAAAACTTTTCCAGGGAGTGATTGTTTTATAGTGGTCACATCCAGATCAACGATGAATTCGCGTTCGTCGAGAGTCAGACTTCTTTGAGAACATTTGTCAAAGGCTGCACAAGGCACAACCTCGGTAGAACCTGGAACCTCACAATAGGCTTTGCGACGGTTGAGTTCCTCCCGGGTTTTATTTGTGCTCACAATTGCAGCCGAATGTTGGCCTGTAGCGTCGTCAATACTGACACCGAATGGTCTTTCCGCACATTTCACGACTCTGGAGTTGAATACATTCACGTCATCGAACGTACATTCGCGGACTCGTAAACGTTGCACTGCCTCCGCATACACAGGATCTCCTTTCATCCGTTGTTGTTCGGAAAGGTTAACAACTGTATTTATTGATTTCCATGCCAACCTCCCAAGCCTTCTCCGCATCTCTGTTTCCGTTTGTTTAGCGTTACGAGAGATCGGAGTATATAAAGGTTTACCACCAATCGGAGGATACTGGAAAAAGTCACCGGAAAAGATGACCACTACACCACCGAACCACAAATCCAGTCGTTCCTTCGCAATTCGGAGAGCGTTATCAATTTCAGCCAGTAGCTCCAAGTCGGTAAGCGATACTTCATCGAGTAATACAAAACCGACATTCTTCCATTCTTCTCTAAGTTTGGTTCTTTGTTTCACGGTAACTAATATAGAGTAATCCTCTTTACACTCGCCGGGTATTCTGTTTCCTTTGCCTTTATTATTCATTTTAATCTTGATTCCCAACCCCTTATGGATAGTCATCCCTCCGATCAATGTAGCAGCTGATCCGGTTGGTGCCAAATAACGCATCATATGACCACATCCGTAATGTTCCATTACAGACCGAACAGCATTAACAACGTAAGTCTTGCCAGTCCCGCCTGGACCTGTCATGAGCATTACCAACTGGTCTGTATCTCGCTTGTCGATATATTTATCGACGAAATGCTGGGTAATAACACGGAACGCTAACCATTGTTTAGCATTCAGACGGCGCTCGTTCCCGATCTTCGTAATCACTTCGCAAGGGGTGAGCATCCCGAGCTGTGAATTGACAGTTGGACCAGCAAGCACCTTCGACGAATTAGTAATCGGACACGGCCCAAGAGCAAATTTACACACGTGAGGCTCACGAGTCTCCCGAATCGTGCTGCTACCAGCAGGTTGCAGATCAAGTTGATGGTCAGGGTTCAGCGCATTCTGTCGAGCAGTTGCAATCGATCGCTCCTGCAATAACACTTCCTTCTTCCATTTCGTCATCAAGCCGGCCGTGATCTGTGGTAAGAGCTTCCCTTGATCCGAGCGAAACGGAACTGACTGTTGCGAACCTATTCGATCCCGAATGTCTGCAGAAACATCCTTGTGGTTCAGCCAACCCGCTTGTTGTAACAACAGTACCAATTGTCGCATACGCAACTCTTCCCTGGATTGCCGTATCCGCTGTTCACCCGTCCGACTATTTAGTACGTCCAGAATGTCATCCTCGTCCTCAATTGACAAATCATTTCGTGCTGACGTCTTCAAGTTGTTATTCATCTGCTGAGCTTGTTTTCGCAGACGCTCCGCGTCCCGTTCATCCTCGCACTCGTGGACTGCCTCCCAGTTGAGCATTATTGATCGATCGTGCTCGGAAAAGACATAGGACTCAAAAACGCCTTCAACACTGTCGCTTTCGGGAATCAGAGGGACATCACAACTAAAAGGTTTAAAGTGACAAAGAGTAAAAAGCATCCAGGTATAACTATCGTGTGAACGTGGGATCGACATTCCTACCACACGGGGCACAAGTACACGATTCTTGTCGGCACGCAGTTCATCCACATGTTGTACAAGTTCATGGGTCGCATGTTGCGGATGACCCGTCTTTAGCGAATGCCTTTTGAGGACACCCAGCCTGGTATCGAACGTATTCTTCACATTTTTACTCCTCGATTTGGTCCGCATGCTCACGCATCGACAGAAGTCGAAAAAGTTCATATTCGCAAGTGAATCAGATCGGTACAGGTAATGGGTGACTTGGTTACTCTCAGTGATTCTGCCGTGGGTATCGGCGGTGATGCGAATCTCCAACTGCTCAACATCATCATCATCATCATCGTCGTCCCCTTTTTGGCACAATGTCGCAGAGTCCACTGGCACTGCATCAGAGACGCCCGGTTCGCCGCTCTTAATCGAACAGGTACGCAGTAGCAACGACTCTTTTACATGAGACATCAGTAACGCAGACAGCATAGGTACTGTTGAATGAGATGATATGCTATCGTCGTGTCCGTGAATATACCGAGCAGCCTGCTGAGCGTGTATCTGCTGTTGCCGATTAAATTGTGACAAGCATCTGTGCAACAACGTCTTTGCGCTTTCCGTCGCGGTCTTTTGTATGGGATCCGACGGAAGGCTGGCTACAGCCCGAGATAGCAATGTCAGCATCTCATACGTCTTGAGACCCATCTTAGTTATATAATCCGAAATATAAAACATAGCAGCCTTAGCAGCTTTCCCTGACAATATACACTTCAAGTCATGATTATGGCGACAGTACACAAGGATATATTTATTGTGAAAGTTAACGTTGCTATCCGTACATTTCAAC
Source organism: Leccinum uliginosum (assembly GCA_038091455.1). Classification (NCBI taxonomy): domain Eukaryota; kingdom Fungi; phylum Basidiomycota; class Agaricomycetes; order Boletales; family Boletaceae; genus Leccinum; species Leccinum uliginosum. The sequence continues at coordinate 47,998 of JBBPOM010000088.1, forward strand.
AGGACAGAGTTTGTATCCGCGTCAAATTGCGATGTTTCAACAATTTCATGGGGAAACTGGAACCGACAATTACCCTCGTTACCATACTTATGACAGACGGGACGGCACGTGTGTCGTTGTAACACTTCACCGCATTTTTTAACTTCAGTCTGAAACACAGACTGCCACTCTCTCGACTCTGAACTCGACATATCTGCACGTGGAGGAGGCATAGGAGGTCGTTCGACACGAGGTTCAAAAGTCTGATCGAGAGGAGTTTCGATATCAGGTAGGTGATGTTGAATGACATCTTCAAAGAAGTCAAAAAATCGAGCTCGAAAACTGTCGTCATGTAAACGGCGATGAATCTCTGAAGGATTCCCGCCTCCCTTGAGCCAAATAAGAAAATGGCCGTGTAGCGAACCTCTTTCCGTGTATTCTGTCGTACCGTAGAATGCTCGCAAATGCCCGAAGATCCCCCCTTCAGGTGAACTACATTCTTTATGGTAATCCCACCCTAATAAGAATTCAAAACAACAGCGTACGGAGAAGTCAAAGAAATCTGCAGCGGCTACGGGATCAAGAGCAAGACGAACAGCGCGGTCACGAGCAGACACGAGGATGGGAAATCGGTCCGTCAAGTCAACGTCATGATCACCATACATCACCTGAAACACCGGACTATGAGCGACACTAGGATTAAAGGTAAAGAAGAGATGTGGCAATCCAAAGAAACTGAAGTTGCTACGAATTTCATTGCGAATGAAAATCTTGGACGCTTCAGATCCCGGAATACGTGCGGATATGGTATTAACATGTTGCAACAGATTCAAAGCATTCTTTTCATCCGACGACATGTCCGCCAGCTTATGCTCCTTCTCAAGTCGATCTGCGACACTTCTCAACGTATCCGGCGATATCTCAGCAAGTTTTGCGGCGAGCCACCGGAAACTCGGCTTCTTGCAAGTGAAAGCAGTGTACAAATGAGCAGTGTGTCGATGATGAATGTTCAACGCGACGAAAAGAAAACTATGATGATATCTAAACGATCTGTTAGGAATGTTGAGAAGAACTTGAGCATGTTCACGGAAAGGTGGCGACGTCGATTTCCCCGATAGACCACCAACACCATAAGGAAATAGAGTCGGGAACAACCCTGGAAAAAGATCTGTGTTTTCGTATTCATTGATGGGTTGAGAGCTTCGGTGCAGAATGAGATCCGGTTCCGTCGCAGTCTGAGAAGCAAGATTTCTCAGAGCGGACGCGGTAAACGTGCGCCCGCTAACACCGACGCATTCCGGATCCGACACCCCCATTTTTTCCAGGAAAGTCACGGAGCCCATTCCGCGATCTTGTTCCGAGGCCCCGTCGGGTCCACCTTCTTCGCGTACAAGCATAGCCGGATGGTCCTCGAACCCTGCAGTTTCCTCCTGAAAAATAGCATTCGCATTCAAATCGTGATCTTCAACAACACGACTAGCTAGTCCCGGGATCACATCATCCACAGGATACGATTGCAGTGCAGACCAGTCAAGCGGAATGTCTGCATACAGCCGGTTGTGGTGTTTAAGCCATAGCAGGAACGAGCCGATCTTCGCCCTTCGCACGCGAAACGTCGTCCCAAGCTGTTTGGGATTGAATTTTCCGGGACCGACGAAAATTACACTCAACAAACCATTTACATCAGCAGGGGTCCGCGGTAAAACGGACGCTGTCGAAACGACGTTCATCTCATGCGCACACGTGTTACCATGGAAAACCTTAGGCTGCGAAGGATCAGATGACTGGAATAATCGAGTCACATGAGCAGTCGTACAATATAGTGCGCACACTTTCTCTTCAACCCACGTAAGATCCGCAAATTCATCGGGTAAATCACCACGAAAGAGTCCATTCGCGAGCGCAAAACGTGGGATCTTTCCCTTACAAAGATATGCTGAACAACCTTTACAGACATTGAATAGTGCATCATCTGCATTGTCCACAAGCACCCCACGACGTTCCAACATCAATCCATCAAGCACGGGGTTAACATAAGTAAAAATAGGTGACACCCGTTGAATCACACATTTTTGAATAAGAAATGGGTCTGTCAACCGGAGTAGACCCAACTCTAGATCCAAGGGAGCACTCTCGACAACATCTCGTTTATATTGTCCGCATACTGCACAAACGGGAGGCTCCGTCCACTTTGACCCTTCGTAAAACCGATTCAGACAATGAAACACAACTTCATTCGGAACGACGGCGGGCCACTTACGATCGTACTGCGCCGAAGCATCACGAACAGCTGTGATACTATCCAATTTGCGCTGTCGCCTTTTGTCGTTTTTGATACATTTTCTCCCTTCGGCAAATTCTGCGTGCAGGGACTTGCATGACACTGCAATGTCGACAACTGCAACACCGTATTCATACTCAAGGATTTTGGTGATATAATACGTGTCACTGTGTAGCGCGGTAGATGTACTCCAAGGATAGTATGACACGTAGAGAGTACTCAACACATCCGCGCCTGCGTTTTCAAAATACCGAAGACGCTGTAACAAATGTTCAGAAAGTCCGTTGCAAGTCCGGCGATGTGATCGAGCTCTTATATGAGGGCGCGATTGTGGTGGGAGGTGCAAAATAGATTGACTGACTGTCGTCTGCGATAACTTGAAAACTCTGTCCCTAAGTTTCTGGCTAAATTCTGAGGAGCCCCACTCCGTGGAACCCAGAGGCAAATCATCTTCACGACAGCTGTATGCATACACAGGCTGCAAAAACCGGAAAGCAGAGGCCACTTCGGAACCATACTGGGATGCGAAGAATGCAGCGATCAAGGGTGAAGGTTTACGAGGACAATCAAGCGGTAACTCGACCGCGTCTCCGTACTCACGAACGACATCTTCGAGAGACAGTTCCGCGATAGTTGATCTAACGCGCAAGAAGTGTGTTGTGAGTGACTCGATCAATGCATTCTTTGCGCGGGACATTCCATGTGACAAACCCAAATGAGAGGCACACGCACGAAGGCAATCGCGCGTCAAATAAGAAATATTTTGTGCGTAGACAGACCTCGAGTTCGAAAACCAACCAGGAATCCCGGAATTGAGTTCTGCGATGCGATCTGCGACATCGACATAAGATCGCGACTCCCTTGCCAACTGCGATAACTCGCGTAAAACGGTGCACACAGTAATTTTCTGAGACGCGAAATACTCAAGGCTCCTGGTAAGACATGCACGAGACGCAGCATCAAAAACACTCACACGAGAACCACATACGGAAACACATCCGACGAACTCAAACTCACACTCTTCACATATCAAGCGATGACGGTGCAACGTATTTGCGAACGATGTTACAAAAATTTCAGGGGTTTCAAAAGCAGGGATCAACGATGCACAACGGTTCAACGAGTTTGCCAACGAAGTTACAGACATATCGGGGGTTTCAGAAGCAGGGATTAACGGTGCACAGGGTTCAACACAAGACGGTTTTCCAGTAAACCTACAACCTGTCAGTGACGAAACATGTACATTTAAAGCGACGCTCACATTGTAGAACCAGTACGTCGTTCAACGCAAAGGGGCGTTCACGGCGACGATAAGGGGCGAGAGATGATGACAAATAATCTCTATTTAGTAAAAACTTCGCATGGGTCCGTTTGCTTGAGATTTGTGCCATTTGCTGCAATTACAAACCCTCCTCCACTTCGTGGGAGTCGGGGAACACATAACCTGTGAAAATTTGAATATCCTAAGCTGCTGGTCGGTATGTCACAGTACCCAGATAAACGAGCAACCCCTCTCATAACACGTACCTTCAATGAGCTAGTCCCGAGAGGGGTACTAGTATGCGTTATGCGAGGCTCGACTGTTATTTAAAGGGAATGACAATGCAGTAGAGGTCAAAATTCGATGAATGACACCCACGGGTGTTTGTTTGTAGACGAATAGCACGTGGCTTAGTCTCCTGCGCCACGTGAGATGAATGCGCCGAGTCTCCTGACGCCGGCCCCGGGCCGGGCCTAGTAGGCTGACGGGCTAGAAGCGTCCTAAGTATGATTCCAAAAGGACATGAAGGACCGACTCATGTGATGCTACGGTATCATCCGACAGACATATCGGTCGGTCTGAAGAGTACAGGCTGGACCGTCATTGCAGGAATGAGAAAGCGGGAAGTGAAGTGGTTGAAGTGGTTGAAGTGGAGAGGCAAGGTGGCACTCGTGCCACACTTAAATACATGTATTTAGTCGTGTTTGTAGGGTGGCTACACATCAAGTATAATATTATATTAGTCAAGTAGACGACCGCCGGGGAGAACGGCACCGAAAAATCCAAGCGGAAGAGAAGCGGAGCGGAGACCGTGTTTTGGCCCGTAGTACTTAAGGTAGACCTTCAAACGGATACATCCAACGTCACGTGATAAAATGGCGAACAAGCGTGACAGAGCAAAGAATAGTGAATAACATTGGAACGGCAACATTTAGGAAAAAAGGGAAAGCGCACAAATGTAGAATAGTATATTTGAAAACATTGTGCGGTTACATTTTTTCCATAAATATTATATTCAAAGAGTTATTCAACTAATTGTAACGCGCACTGGAGGAGAACTTTGTGGCGCGCATGTAGATCCTCTAAAGTTTGAGTCCAGACGGCACGGCAGAGCACGGCAAAATGGTTTCCCTAGATCACCCTTACCCCCATCTTTCCAATCGCATCGTTCATCCTTCTCATCATCACCGTCAGCGGCCTCGACACAGCTACACTGTCCCCGTAACTGGGCACGATCAACCTACCATCATAGGATTGGTACTGTCAAACTTTCCATTCGTTCGTTCTTTTCTTCGTGCCGTCTGGCTCCCCGTTCTGACACACC